>LOEQ01004046.1:167677-221937 GCA_001685075.1 Bramus lutescens
CATCCATTTCTTTAAGGGAGTTTTTCACAACCTGTTTAAGGGACTCTATCACTTACATAAAGTCAATTTTTTCTACTTTTTCTGGATTAGGGTGTTCAAGTCTTCCTGTTGTATGTTCTGGTGTTATCATCTTGTTTTTCAGATTGTTGGTGGAATTCTTGCATTGGCACCTGCCTATCTCTTCCTTCAAATGCTCTCCGATGGATCTTCTGGTATGGGATCAGGGCCCATTGCTGGCCAGGA
The DNA here is from genome assembly GCA_001685075.1 of Bramus lutescens. Taxonomy (NCBI): domain Eukaryota; kingdom Metazoa; phylum Chordata; class Mammalia; order Rodentia; family Cricetidae; genus Bramus; species Bramus lutescens. The sequence continues at coordinate 167,921 of LOEQ01004046.1, forward strand.
ACCTTGCAGACACAAGGGCTAGCTTTCTGCCTGCAGGCTTAGTGAAACAGAGGAAGTCTCACCTGGTTGTACTCATCACACCATCCCAGCCCCAAAACAGGCTGAGCTGGGGGATCTTCTGGCCCCAAAGAAGGGAAGGGGAGCCTGGGTGCAAGCTGTGATGGGACAGGAAGAGAGAGGTATTATCCGGGGAGAGAAGCCCCTACAGAATGACCAGAGAGGTTAGGGGTTTGAGGAATGTTTGTGCTCCCTTTCTGTGGCTTCTGCAGCTCCAGTCCTTGTGTGAGTGGGGAGACTACCTAGAAGACCATGAGAATCAGGGCCCTGTGCTGGCCAAGGATCTAACACAAGGGCTAACTTTCTGCCTGCAGGCTTAGGGAAACAAAGGAACTCCAGCCCAGTTGCACTCACCACTCAGTCCCAGCCCCAAAACAGGCTGAGCTGGGGGATCTTCTGGCCCCAAAGAAGGGAAGGGGAGCCTGGGTGCAAGCTGCAATGGGATAGGAAGAGAGAGGTATTAGCCAGGGAGAGAAGCCCCCCTCCGATGGATCTTCTGGTACAGCTTTCATGTTTTTTATCTATAATTACATGCCACACCACCCACGCCAAACAGTTGCTCAAAGCATGAATAAATTGGGACCCGTGTCTGTGGTTAGCTGAGCATGAACTGGGAGATGAAGTGAAGGCAGGAGTCTGGGATTCATCACCAAACTAGTTTCTTTTGTTAGTTTTCATCATGTAAGTATCTACAATGTTTGAAGTGGGAGAACCTGACATTAGCAATCCTGGAGCCCCATGGACATCATTTCTGCATAATATCCTTGATGGAGTTAAACCATGAGACTATACTGGATTCCAGGGGATAGAGAAGAAGTAGGACCACCCCACTGTACAGAGCCAAGCATCCAAGCAAGGACCGATCTGAGTTCTTGAAATATTCCTCTCGTATATTCAATAATAATGAAATAATTGCAAATATGATTGACACTTATTATAATAAGCATTCTGGGAATTGGTTGAATTGCCTGTCATGTTTCATGAACTTTTGGAGGGTAGTTTATTACATATTCAACCTGCTATAAGCATGAGGATTAGTTCATTCATTCTGAGTGTTAATATGTGATCTATCATTGTGTTTAAATGAGTATCGGGTAAAAGCAATGTGATGGAAAAGTTATTTATTTTGATCATTCACAAATTTTCAGCACTATACCAGGGCCTGGATCAGAAAGAGAGATTATCCAAAACTCACCGAATGAACAGATGTATGTACACTGATTAAGTTTTCTTTACTTGGTATTCTCTTTCATTTTCCTAAGGATATTGCATTAATTGTCGTGTGCTTTAAGTGTCTAGAAATAAACTCATAATGAAATGGCTATGTAGAAAAAAGACCCTGATCACATGCATAGCCCTGGGGATTTCTGATAGGGATGTCAGCAAGATTTTTAGACATTAAAATATTCTATAAATGAGAATATTTTGAATGCTTTATCTTGTAACTATTAAGCATGGTTCATGCCAAAAGAGCCTCTGGAATTTTATTTTCTTACTGATGGGCTCAAAATGCCAGTATATCCCTATACACCCTGCCAAGCCAGGAAGAATCTTTGGATGAAGCATTAGTCAAAAAGGATAACTATAAATAAATAGCTGATAAATTTCAGATTGTGATGACTTCAAATCTGCATCTAGATGCAGGTCTCAGGACATCTTTGTGCCCAAGGTTCCCAACTCGTTCTGACCCTATAGAAAAACAGATGGTATTTTACTTGAGGAATGCCATGCAACATGCTGTTGTGTTTTAACATAGGAAAAGAAATTACAGTTTGGTGATTTGCTGACATGCGTAATGAAAACAGCTTTTTCTTTAACTAAATGATTTCCACCAGAATTGACCCCCATTTGCTATTCACTTATGGGCAGAATTTTAAGCAGGCAAAAAATTATGCTGGCTAGGAATGCTCTTAAAACAATAGAAAACTTGAAACAGGAAAAACAAGGAAAGGTTCCCTTCATGTCTGTCTTAGAATCATGTCACGTATGTTTGAATGTGTGGTTGACACATGATTAATCCCAAAATGAGAATGAAGACATCTGTCAATTAGTTTATGTACAAAGAAGCCTGAATACTTCTTATAAATTATAGCTTCGTGATGGAAACAGAAACAGAACATGATATTCAGGGAGTTATCTGGGTCCCTTATGATCTAAATCAGTGACAAAAAATGTAATCTAAGCCATAATGGCTACACTGATTCATAGGTTGGGTTGCTTAATTCTTCAATTTGATTTAAAATATCAATATTTTCTGTACAACTCAAGTGATATGATTCCTATACCTTATCACTTTGTGAGATAATTAATGTTTATATAACTACTCTTTGTGGCACCATAGGAAAATTGTCCTCTTTTTTGTTTTAGTGTCAGAAAAATTTTAAAAATCACAGCATTTTCAAAATGCAGAACTGTGCTTCTTGCCAGGGAGTCTGAAAAAGACTGCCAATGTGTAAAACCAAAGGTAAAAGACTTCACTAATTGTTAGAGAATAGAAACTAGTTTTATTAGATGTCATGTTTCAAGTTGTGAAGCTGAGGTAGTCCTCACAGAATACAGGGAAGGGAAATAACATGTGAAGGAAGCAGAGAGGTATGAATTTGTTGCTTAACTTTGTTTTATGACATCTAACATCTAAAATTTGGTTAGAAGAGACATGAAAATACAACAGAATGTAGTAAAATAGATTCTAATGACAAAGATTATAGAATTAAAATAATTCAGAGTAATAGAAATATAATGGGTTTTCAGTGATGAAAGCAAATGTGTTTGTGTGTATGTATGTATGTATGGATAGAAGGATGGATGTGTGCATGTATCTACTCGTATAAATGCATATAGTTGTATGTATGTGAATGTGTTCCTTATGTACTGTGTGTATATAAATACATACATGCACCTTTATTTGTCATGGTTAATTTACTATGTTGTCACTACTCAGCCAACTTGTTTCAAAGGAATTTCAAATTTGAATAGGTTAAGCATTTGGTATTAAGCAAAGTTATTTTGTTGAATAATAGTGAGCATCTTCATATACTTTTTGCAAACGAAGTCTAACATCAATTTGAATTTTATTAGTGAAATTGTTTATGATTGAGGTAGAAAATATTATTGTACTGTTGAAACAGGTACACTTAATTCATTTCTCTGAAACTTAGTAGTGCCCAGTAAATATCTGTTGAACTATATTATCATAAAACTGAACATCTTTTATACAAGGTGATTGACAGTGAATTGTTGAATAACAGAAAACAGAGGGTGAAGCAAGCTGTGATTTCCTTCTCCAGGTTAGTATTTTCTATCACAATCATCCATGGCCTGCTGCTGAGGATAGCTCTTGGCCTTCCTGGAGGTTCTGCAGAAACCATGTCTCAATGATGTGATCATGTGTCTGTGCCTTGCTAAATACATATAAGCAACTGAGTCCTAGAGCCTGAAAGGGATCCGAGTCCCTTTCATTCATTTTCTCGTTTTTACTGACTGAAGTTCATATACCACTTAAAATAGAGGGGACATGGTGATAACCCAAGTGCACAATTCCAAAATTCAAGCTACTACCTTCAAAATCCATGTGAAGCCAAACTAACATTCATATTGCTTGGTGACAACAAAATCAGAGTAAAGAGATAGGAGGAATGGAGGAAGTCTGTTACACAGAACCTTTGGAAAGCCTGTTCAGGCTTGGTCCACAGGGAAGTCTTTCCTTTTATCATTTCCAGATTCATAGTGTCTCACTAACATTTATCACAATTCACTAAAAGTAAGTTAAGATGCCTTTGTAGTACAATTAGTAAAAACTGGTTATGTTCTCTGAGTTTTTATTAATTGTATTACACCTCTTTCCTCATAAAATGTGTGTGCTGTTTCAGATAATGACCTATTCTACTATGCAAATACAGTTTCGATCTCTTAACATGTGCAGTAAGAAGTCCAAATATCAAATAAGTGAATTCTTGTCTCATCAGAAAATGAGCACATTCATGTCTCTTGATGTCTAATCTAGAGTAAAACCAGACATGCCCATTGTTGCATTCATAATTCACTCTCCTTTGGTTTTAAATATGTTAAAGAAAAATTTTATGATAGATATTTTCCATTTAGGGCTATTATAATCCTTTCAATAATCTACCCATGTTTCCTATTTAAGTGACACAAATAATTTTATATTTTAATTAATTTATTTGTTTTACATAGAGCCTCAGTTTCCCCTACCTCCTCTCCTCCTAGTCAAGTACTATGCCCCTCTGTTCTCACCCCGCATCCACTCCTCCTCCAGTTCTTTTTATGAAATGGCATGTTTCCTTATGAGTATCCACAGAACATGGCATATCAAGCTGCAGTATGATGAAGCACATCCCCATGCATTGGGCAACGTGACCCAGTATGCGGTACAGGGTCTGGAAAGGCAGTAAACGGGTTGGACATAGTCCTTATTGCCACTGTGAGGAGTCCCACAAAGAAGGTCAATCTACACAACTCTCACATGTATGTAAAGGACCTTCCTCGGTCAGTCCCCCATGCAGGCTCCCTGGTTGTTGGTTCAGTCTCTCACAGCACCGATGAGCCCAGGTTAGTTGATTCTGTGATTTTCTTGTGGTGTCCTTGACCCCTCTGGCTCCTACAATCTAATCCGCCTAGAGGATTCTCTGAGCTCCACCTAATGTTTGGCTGTGGAGCTGCCTCTGTTTCCATCAGTGGCTGGGTGAAGCCTCTGGGATGACGATTACGCTAGGCATCAGTCTGTGAGGATAACAGAATACCGTTAGCAATCGTTACATTGACCTTTTCCTCTCCAGTCCTGTTTAGTTCTAACCTAGGTCTCCGGATCATCCGACCTGTGTGTCCTGGTGCTCCATGCAGTGGAGCTTACTTTTCTGGCATGGGTTTTAGGCTAGACTGGTCATTGGCTGGCTACTCTCTCAATCTCTATGTCATTCTTACCCCAGCATTCCCCATAGGCAGAACAGACTGTAGGTCAAAGATTGTGTGTCTGGGTCAGTCTCTTGCTCCCTCCACATAAAGTTTGCCTGGTCACAGGAGATGTCCAGTTTAGGCTATGTGTTTAGTATTGTTAGCAGTCTTATCTGGGCTCGTCCTTGAAGATTCTGGGAGATTCGCTTATGCCAGGTTTTTGTCTGACCTAGAAATGCCCAAGATAACTAGGGGCTGGAGAGATGGCTAGAGAGTTTGAGAGCACTGGCTCTTCTTCCAGAGGTCCTAAGTTCAATTACTCATAACCACATGGTGTGGCTCATAACCAGCCGTCTCTAATGAGATCTGATGTCCTCTTCTGGTGTGCATCAAGACCAAGCACTCACATACATAAAATACACAATTATGTTTTAATTGCATTTCCTTATCAATTTTAGTTAGACTGTATAAGTTCCTATTTTGATTTATAAGAGCTAACTTAAATGTCTCTATGAAAAGTTCAGATATCTCATAATACTTCATTAGTGCAAATATTACAAGGTCATTCTCTTTCTAGATTGATAGAGGGGTGTGAGCGGGTATAATAGGCGTCATTCCTTACTGCACTATTATAGCAGTTAGTCTTACTAATGCTTACGAGTCTACAATGGGCTCACTGGCTACAAGAAAAACACCACAGGCAAGTTGAGGATTCATCGAAAATGGGTGTTTTATGGCAGTGTTCCAAGATTATTTCAAATGTTCACATGTGGAATTAATGCTGAAACAATTTGAGAATGCAGAAAATGAGGTGAGGAGAGTAGACTCAGTGATTATTGCGTATCCACTCAGGAGATAAATGCAGTGAAATGTGGTGAGCACAGCTCCTTCATTTCAGCTCTATTCTTCCAGTCACTGCTGAATTTCAGTTAGAAAAATGGCGTTGTATGCCAATACTACCACTTGGTGTGACTATAAAATGTCCCAGCTGTAGTCCTAACAGTATTTTTTCCTAAGGACTACTACCAATATTATTCTCTCACTGAAAGGGACACAAATTGATGTAAGCAAAAAAAAATTAAATCTGAGAATCTAAGTAAAACAGAGTTCTCTCACAATTTAGAATGATAGAGGATATGTCACCTGTACCACTGCTATGGTCATATGGGCAGCAATTTCAGTGATGTATTACCATCATATACTTCAGTATTAACACTATAATTTTTATATTTTGGAGTAAAAGTCCCATTTCATTCTGATTTTCATAAAATAATGACATTTTTGCAATTATTTATTGGTAAATTTATTTAACCAGTTAAAAAAGATCAAAGGTCTATTTCATTTGAGTGAGTCAGGGTTTAGTTATTAACACACATCTGTGTTTTGCTGAAGTCCTACATGCAGCACTGGGTTTCCCAGGAGACTTCAAGAAGTGAGCAAACCCATGCTCCATTTGGTGGTCCTGTATCCATGCCCAAAGGGGTAGGAACTAAATGGACTTGGTTGGGGGACGGAGAGAAGGGGTGTTTTGTAGACAGAGGCTATGCATTCACTTCCTGGGTGCCAAGACCCAAATAATAACACAGAAACTATTTTAATTGCAATAGTATTTGGCCTATTAGCTCAGGCTTCTTATTAACTAAGTCTTGTATCTTAAATTAACCCATTTTTATTAATCTGTAGGCTGTGGCCTACCGGTAAGGTTCCAGTGGCATCTTTTTCCTTTGGTAGCTACATGGTGTCTCCTTGACTCTGCTACTTTATCTATATATCTCTGTTCAGGTTTCCCGCCTGTCTTTACTCTGCTAAGCCACTGGCCAATGCAATTTCTTTATTATTGGTTAATAGTAATAAAACATATTCACAGTATACAGAGGGGAATCCCACATCAGGATTTGGGAGAGGAAAGTGGTGGAGGAGTTAGAAAAGGAATTAAAAGGGTCAATTTGGTGTAGATTTGATCAAAACATATATGTATGTGTGAATGTTTAATAAAATATTTTTCAGAAGTGAAAAAAAGCATAAAATACTGCCTTAATTAATTTTTAATTGTTGTAACAAAGCCCCATGACCAAGGAAACTTTTAGAAGAGTTCACTCTGGTGTCCACAGTTACCTTTTATGTCGAGAAGTGCAGGAGCAGACAGTTAGACATGGTGATGGAGTAGTAAGTAGCTAAGGACTTACATCTTGAGATACAGCTACAAGACTGAGAGAGGTAACTGGGAATGGTGTGAGCTTTAGAAGTCTCAGAGCCTGTCCGCAATGACAAAGGCCATACCCTCTAATCCTTCCAAACAGTCCTATCAACTGGGGATCAAGTATTCAAATATATGAACCTATGTGGGCCACTGGTATTCAATCCAGCACAAATTCTTGTGTCTGTCTTTATTGGCACTATCTAGGGTTATTGCACTAACAAGATCTAGAGCCCTGCAGACATACAACTGATGCTCTGGCTTGCATTCGCTTCTCCAAAAGACCCTTTTAAACTCTCCATTCACTAGTTAAAGGAGGCTCTAATGGGTGCATCCATCTGACTCATGGCATATTTTTTTAAGTAATTGCTTGCTTTGCTTGGGAATATATGAGTAATTCTGAAGCTGATGTTTAGTGTGATGTTTCCTGGCAGCTAAAGCAAATAAAAGCGACTTGATTCCCTGATTTCCCCACAGCTTTAGGCCTTTACCATGTTACCGTGAGTCAGCCGAGTTCTCTGTCTCTTCACTAGCATTGTCAGCCAAGTCCAGTTCCTTCAGGGTGTGGGGTGACTTTAGAAGACAAGAATCTAGGATACTAATAAGGTTTTTAACTGTTAAAACCCTTGCCCTCCATGTGAATGTCTCTTCCGCATTTAAAATGATTGCTGGAAGACTTCAGGGAGAGGAAGAAAGGAGTGACAAATTGATAAGAATGGTATGAACTGGCGTGACACCTTGGACTTCATTCCGTGAAAACTAAGTTACAAAGAACATTATGTTTCTGTGTACTTTTAACATCAAGGATCAAGAAGGATTTTGATTTGCATCAGGTGAATAATTTTAACAGCCTTGTTAAATGTACAAGAGCCTTTGGGAAGACTTTTGGATCCTTATATTGCAAACAATGTTCTTGTACTTTCTGTATTCTCACTGAACACATAACAATTACACCTGTAAAATCCAAACATGACCTTTAAGGATAATTTCACTGAATTAAGCTTTCTGCATATTTATGAGTCATATTTCTGCATAAGATAAACGAAATGCTTGTATCACCCACCTTTACAATACAGCCTGGTTAGAAACAGCCTCCACACATGGTTAGGCACTTCTGTACTTTTTCTGCAGAAGTGCTCTGGTACTTTTATTTGGTTTTGTGGGTTTGGAGCATTTATGTTACTTAGCAACTGAAAAAAGAGAGAAAGAAAGGAAGAAAGAAAGAAAGAGAGAGAGGGAGGGAAAGAGGAGGAGAGAAGAAAGGAGGGAAGGAAGGATGTAAAAAAGATGAAACCTAGAAAAATTCCAAAGAAAATATATTGCTAGATGTTAAATTACCTAGTTGAAAGTTGAAAGCTTGTGGAATTAAATATTAACTAAATTTCATAATGACAAAGACAAATTTGTTTCAACAAAATATTGAATATTCCACATTTCTCTGATGAAATGTAAAAGATAAAATCACTCCTAGTAAGAAAATGCCTGGTAAATGGGAGTTTGTTTGTTTTTACCTGAACACCTGGTAACCAAGCAGTTTGAATATTAATTGCAGATTTACAATTAAATTCACAGGAAAGAAGACTTCATACATTAATTAAGATTATGATTGCATACCTAACTTTTGCGTGTGGACATGGTAGGACATATGCCATCTTACTTAGTGTTATAAACCCTGTCTGAAAGTACAATAAATTTGATTCTATGTGACCATTTCACAATGACTGAAGTCCAGTTCCCCTATTCTCAAGTCCAAAGTGATGTGATTTCTCTCACCAATGTGAGTCTGAATTATTTGAATCATTTTCTATTGAGAGCCATAAAAACATGCCTAAATGTGCCTTTTTTGCATTTCTACAACTTGAGCACCAGTTTGGTTTAAAAAATAAAATTTAACAGCCTTTAATTTGTCATGTGGATCTGATTCTGTGTGTTCTTTATTGCTGCCATATATTTATCGAAGTAAAACATAAAGTGGTTGTAATAATGGGGAATTTAAAGTAGCTTTTGCACATGAGCAGTAATGCCAACTAATATGGAGAGTAAAGGCTGAATGTAAATTCCCAGGATATCTGTTTCTTATGAAGCTTTTGTGAAACTAAGTGAGGGTAGTTTGTGGCTTGTCACAATAGTCCCGTGAAAGCATGGTGAACTTGATAGGCAGAACGGAAACGAAAGAGAATTATCATTTGCATGCAACCCTAATCCTCATATGTTTATTTAATTTTCAAGCTGTCATATAATATTTAGATCATAAAACCTGCAAAGTTTGAGCCATGGGCTTTTCGTGCTCAAATATACCCACTCAGAGCTAACTCAAGTTTCTATAATGAAAATGTGTCAGTTGCTGTGGAGCCCTCTCCTTTCTGTCTCTCTTCCCTTGGACACTGGGCTTCGACCTCTATTGGCACTGTTCAACCATGTTACTTTCAGGAGTACAAATCCTCCAGCCCATGGCTTCATTCATAGAGTAACCTGCCCAGAAAATAAAGCTGCCCATGTCACTGCACTGATCATAAACTTCTCTCAGCTTTGTGTCGATCTTAACCTTTAACTCTGACATACATGTGTTAAAATAGTCCCCACCCAACTGTTAGTCCAATTTGAGCATGTTTCTATGACCTACTGAGCTGCCACAGAAAGCCAGAACCCAAGTCTTTGTTTCCAATGTTTTCTATGAATTATCCATTAATATGCTACCTCTTTTCAAGCCTTTTGGATTCATTGAAGCAAAATTAGTTGAGTCATTTAAGAACTCTCACACAATACTTCAATTTAATTAGCTAACTTTATAATTATTCTTTTATATGCCCACCTATACTTTTGCAACATTCTTCGTAGTTTGAATGTAATATAATATGGACAATTGCCCTTGCTTGGTTAGAACTTAACCCAGTAGCATGTGGAGGTGAATGGTCCTGTGGAATACTTGTTAAGTGAATGAAAAACCTAATGGCTAAATATTGAAACATCGAGAGAAAGACACAAGTATGCTATCCCTGCCGATTGTAGAAACCAATTCCAAAATGTAATGACCCAGAACTCGTGATCAAAATACTTTCTATGTATGTGTAAAATTATCAAGGAATTAGCACAAATATTGTGTTCTTAAAGGGTTGTCTCGAGGGTGTCTTGCTGTGGAAACTCCTTCCGCTCCTCCAGCCAATAGCCGCTGAGATACCAGCCCACAGGGGCGTGGTCTCTCTCTCTTTAAAAAAGCAGCAGCCCTTCTTGCTTGCTTGCTTCCAGCTCCTCTTCTGGCTCCTAGGCTCCTTTCCTGATTGCGCAGACGGCTGTTGTCTGGGACAGTGATCTGTAAGTTTTTCCCCTTTAAATAAATAACCATTCTATTAATCATAATTCCAAACTGGTTTGGGATTATTTGTGACTTATACCTTCAGTGTCTTATATAAACCAATATTTTCTTCTCATCATACATCAGATGGTAATTTTATCAAAATGAGTCAACAGGGAAATACTTCAAATTTTGCATAACTTCAGCCAGGTTACTGTGAAATGGAACATAGACACAAGTCCGCAAGATTCAATAGACTACTCGCTCTTCTTTACGTTTGTTTCATATATGTGATACCATTCCATAAATTATAAAAATGTTCTCTGGGGAAAAAGAAGGGTTTATGGTACCAAGATCCTATAAAATTTGACTGAAACTTTGTTATTCCGCTTACTGGCTTGCATGTGGTTGGTACAAGAAAATCTTATGTAAATTTGGTGGGCAAATAAAACCTATATGAGCCTAAATATTTCTGAGTGTGTCTAGACAATGTAAGATTATTTTCATATTCTGTAATTTTGTGTGGAAAATGTTATTTCAATAGACCATAATAATAAGCTCAACATTAACTTTTATGTCACATTTCAAAGTGAGGGCTATCCAATAAATTAGTGAGAGCTTTGCAGAATATTGTCATGTCTAAGTGCTTTGTAATCTAACAAAAAGGTAGCATATCAATATTTATAAGAAAAATAGGAGAAATTCATGTATGAATATATTAACATATTATATCAAAATTTCAACTTTGCTTTGATATGTGAAAATATAAACATCATTTTATCTATTTTTGTTCTCATTAAAGACATATTCCTTATCAGAAATATGAATAATTTAATATCTTTCTTTAACTTCTGGAGATTATCTTTCTTGCTGAGTGCTTTCAGACTGTATCACGATTTCCAATTACTGCTCATATGAGAAAATACATTATCTGTTAGAACAATAATTCTTCTTGTAAATTTTAGCTTTATATTAGAGAGTAGGTTTTCTTTATTATGCTTTCAATTGTTTCCATTTGTAAAGAACACATAGCTGGCTATATAAAAGTTTCAACTTAGTTCATATTGATCTCTTTTCTCCCATAAAAATTTCAGAGCATTGCTATTTTCCCCTGTGGTTATGGAGTTGATAGTTCAATGTCAAGTTGCTTAAGACACAAAAATTTTAAGTATTCTTTGAAATTATGTGACCATCCATTGTGTGTTTGATATCACATGTCCTCAAATGTTGCCTCTTTTCTATAATACTCAAGTGTTGATTAGTTTTATGTCAATTTGACACAAGCTAGAGTTATCTGAGAAGACGAGCTTTCAATTGAGAATCTCCATAAGATATGCCTATAAGCAAGTCTGTAGCAAATTTTCTTAAGCTGTGATTAATGTGGGGGGGCCCAGACCACTGTACATGGTGTTACCTCCCAGAAAAGTGGTCCTGCGGGATAGAAGAAAGCAGGCTGAGCAAGACAGAGAGAGCAAGCCAGTAAGTCATCTTGTACTTGAGTTCCTGCCTCCCATGTTGAGTTCCTGTCCTGACTTCCTTCAGTGATGAAGTCTGATTGGGAAGTGTATGCAAAAAAACCCTATCTTCCTTAAATTGTTTATAGTCCAGGTGTCCTGTTACAACACTAGAAACCCTAACAAAGATAAGGCAAGGTAGTGTTAGATTAATTTTCCAATCCCTTCGAATATGATGATTCTAAGCTGCTTCTTTCCTTTTACAGAATGAAGAACAAATTTTGGTATTTTGAGTTTGGCACATCTGAAACTTTCTCAGCCACCTGCAAGAAGCTACATGAGTCTGTAGAAATAGAAGTAAGAAAAAAAATGTATTCACTTTTTGTAACAGTAAAGGCTGTCTTGTGTTTGCTTTCTTGGTGTTGTGGTATGACCCCTATTAAGAAATACACTTTTAGCAATGCATGTAGATTTACTCAAGATTCTAAAATATAACATTTGTCACTCATAAGGAATGTATCACTATCTGATATATTCATTATGTATCATATCATATAAAAAGAGATCTATAATACGACTTTGGAAATCAGACTTTACTGTGCATATCAAGAAGAAAATGATGAAAGAATAAAAATATAGTTGAAGAAAATGAAAAATTGCAGAAAATGCACACTTACATTTTCAAGAATGATTATCTTATAATTTTAAGATTTAGTACACTAATAGTCTCCTTAGTTTCAGAGACAAGTGTTAAAATATATCCTTTCCCATTCCATTTCAATCATTAGCTAGGTTTCTAAGTTCTCAAGGTTGCTATTCCCCATTACAGATAAAGGATGTGAAAGCCCCAAGAAAGAGAAAAACAAAATAAGAAAATATACTTCACAAGGACCTGAAACAAACAGGTCTACCAAAAGTATCTAGATATTGTAGCATTCAAATATTTTAAGACATACTCTAAATGGAAATGATCTATGAGAGATTCTTAAAAATTAAAGAAAAGTTTAATTTTGTATGAATAATGAGGACAAAACAAAGAAACAGAATTGTGGCACAAATCCTTAATCATTTGCTGATGTACATACAAAAATATTGGCTTCACCACTTAATTTTTAAAACAAATATGCAAATTATCTCCTATTACCTATGTTATAAGTGGTACACTTGCAGGTAATAATTGTGAACTGAAGTGAAATTGTCTAAGACACAACTCATACCTGCACTTAACGTTTTATTCCTTTTATTTTACTTTATTTTATTTTGGTTTGTCAAGACAGGGTCTCTCTTTGTGACTCTGGTTGTCCTGAAACTAGCTTAGTCGATCAGGCTGGCTGAACACCCAGAGCTCAGCCTGCCTCTTCCTTCCAAGCACTGGTATTAAAGGTGTCATGAGTGTCTTTTCTATACTTAATTTCTAATAGTTATACTTTATGAGTGACAGATACTATGTCTTAGACTCTTAGGTAAATTCTGTATTTACAAGTTCATAATGTCCTGGCTAGACTCTACAAAAGCCCAATTTTGTAATTTACTGTTGGTGACAATACTAATTACTGATATTCTCATTATAATATTTTTTGTGTGTATTTCTCATCACGATTAAAGAATGAGAGTAAATATTAGAAGTAGATTAAATAGTTAAGGAAAAGGGAAATGTCACAATTGTATTAAATCATAACAATCACAGAAGGTAAGAATTAAGGTCTGTCCTATATGTTATGTGCTTTTGTGTACATTTATATATTATCTGTGTGTATTATATGTATGTATGTAATCAGGAGTATTTCTAATATAGAATATATTATTAATAATGAATGCCATGTGTTAAGATTACTTTCTGCTTTACTGTTTTGTATGTATGCTACGTATGTATATGTGTTCATGTACATGTGTATGAGAATCAGAGGTTATCATAGAGAGTCCTCCTCTATCACTGTCCATCATATTTTTTTTTAAGAAAGAGTCCCACTTGTGGCCCAACAAGCTTCAGAACTCTGCCTGTCTTTGCCTCCACAGCCCTGGAATAAAAGTACCCACGGTGCATCTGGCTTATCCCATGCATGCAGGGAATACAAACTTTAGGACTCATGCTCATGAAGCAAGCACTTTACTCCCTGAGCCATCTCTTCATCCCTAATGAATCATTAGATATGTTGTCTTTATTTATGTACACATAAATTTATTTTTAAATTATACTATCACTTTAATTTCAAACTCAACAATTCATAAAACTGCTTTATATTGTAGATGCTAAGCAATTTTTCTCTCAAAAAGAAATCTGCCCTCAAAGGAAATCTGTTGCAGAGACCAAACTAAGGCTTTCTGTAGTATAACTGGAGGCCCTAGCCTTCCTATGTCTCTGCTGCTTTGTGCCTCTCCCTGAGCACAGACTGAAAGTTTTCAATCCATAGGGCCATATTCTGTGTGTTGTCACAAATCACAAAAATTTTCTAAAAGGTTTCATTAAATAGCAATGAGAATGTCAATGACAATAATTGTAGAAAACATTAATTTTTCAAGTTCTAAATGCAGCTAAAATTAGTGTTATTCTTTCATGACGCTTCACATTTTGTCAGGACAGTGACTGTTTAGGATACTGAAGAAATCTGAACCAGAACTAATTTACTTAGCTTTGCATCCTGCTTTTCCATGTTTTCCTAGTCTGGCTTCTGGTTCTGAATTTCTGACTGATTTAATGAAGCAGTACTATAGCATTTATAAATTGGAGTCAGTACTGTGTGTTCTCTACATTATAGCATTGTATACCATGTGTGTGTATGTGTTTGTGTGTGTGTGTGTGTGTGTGTGTGACTAGCCATGCCATCCGTGCCTTTCTGCTCACATTTTAATGAATCCAGTCTATCATATTAGCAGAATATGACTTTCTACCCTCAAGGTTGCTTCATAATTAAATATAAGAAATCAGCAGTTCGGAAATTTGATTCTGCTTGCTATTGCTTCCTATGTGGCCTAAAATCACACCAACTATGGTTTGAAAAATGTCTAATGAGGAATAAACCATAGTAGTAACAACAGAACCTCAAGCCATGGTTATATGTTTTACTGGCAGCTCCTTCAGAAACAAGTCATTTGCTGTGTGAATGTTTACACCACTATGTTCTTCCTGCAGGGAGCTCCTTCCGAATGGAGTAAATGTTTGGGACGGAATAAATATCCTGGGAAAGTGCTTCATAATAACTGCTAAAGTACATGTATTATTAAAGTTTACCTCATGTTTGGTACTAAACAATGCACCTGCATCATCTGCTTCAATCTTTATACACATAGTATGAACCAAAGATTTACTATAAAATCTTCATTGCATACTTAAATATTTTAAATAATTTAGAAGAAAAATAATTACATTATTGCCAGAATAATTAAATATATGGAAACAAATCAGTGCTATATTCATGTAAATGTAGAGGGTGAGATACTGATTTAAAAATTGATAGTCTCAGTTTTAAAAATCTCAATCATCTTCTAACTTTATTACCAAAGGAAAAAAATATAAATAAAATGACAACTTGCAAAATTGTCAAGAAAAATGTCAAATGCAAAGTTTGCATTGCTATGTTTTGGAGAGGGATGAAGGGTGTTCCAAAACCTCAGGTCAGTGCCTGAGATTAGAACCATCAGGCACATAGGTTTTCTATTTTTCTCCATGTACCAAAGTCAAGGAGAGAATTAGAATGCCCAGTCTGTAGGACATTCAGTCTTTGGGTGTTAGTGAGACTAGGAAGATAATAAGTGTTAAGGTCAAGAATTTGGTTTTATTCCCCAATACTGAGATTTTTCAAAAATAATTCAGTAATATCAAGAATTAACAAATGCAAGAGCCTCATGGATACAAAATCCATGATGGGATTTGTTCATTAACCTGGAAAACAAGGTTTAAAGCATTAAGCCATTGCCTATGGAACTCTCAGTCACCCTGTCCTGGCAGTAAGACTTCCTGTCAATGTTTCCTGCTTCATTGAGTAAAATAATTAATAACTTTAGCTGACACAGGCATAAAAGCTGACTCAATTAGGGAAAAAATAAAGCCAATCTTTGATTATATCTCATAAAATTTAAAACCTGTTCTCTCAGCTCTTTGAGGTTTATTAACTAAAGTTAAACACATAATGGCAGAAAAAAATGTAATTGTTCTTTTTGGTACTGTGTTTTGGAAATAAAATCTCTACGGTGGCTTCACAGTGACACTCTATGTGTTCCCACTACAGTCAATGCTAATGACCTTGTCATGCTTAACAAAAATATTCAGAACTCACTAGCCTGAGGCTCTTGGCTTTTAAACTTTTGCTTTTTCCCCTCTGCACCTTTTTTTTTCTTTTTCAAAAACTCATAAATCTCCAATGCATATGAGACCATTACCCTACAAGGACTCTTTCCTTGTGTGCATTCATAGCCTTGACCTCAGATTTATTTTCATAAGGCCAAGTTGTATGGCTCCCGGTCCCATCAACACTAGGACGGAGTTTCCAGACAATAACATGATGTCAAAGCAAACAGAGAAAGGTGGCCTGGGATGGAGAACTAGAGAAACTAAATCCCTCACAGACCCCAATTTATTTAAACACAGGGTCCTGCACTTGCAGGACCAACCAAGCTCTCAAATCAGTCCTTGTTCTCCAGGACTCCTTGACGGTTGGCGGGTTGCTAGTGTCCTTTTCCCCGCCTGTCAGAGAACGAAGAACCCGTCTCCTTCAAACCACACATGCTGTTGACTGTGAAGGGGGAAAGACGCATCATACTCCACGGTGTTGGGTCTCCATTGTCTCACCTAACGCCACCAGTTCAATTAGGCAGAAGAAAGACCTTGTAGCGCACGCTCCCCTTCTCTGCAGATGAACAAAGGAATCTTCCTTCACTAATTCTGAAAGTAACTTGTCACAGCAGGGTCCTAAGGCCTAGTCACATAATTGTCTTAGTGTACTACCTGCTGAGTTCAATATCGAGTGGAAATGGAAGCCAGGCCCCGGCTCCAGCTTATTTCACAATTCTTCTGTTATTTAAATGATTTTAGTCAGTTTGTGGGAAGCCAGACCTTTATAAATTAACAGCAGGGAAATACCAAAGGTGTCAGATTGCATATTTATCATCTTTTTCGTGTAATACTTAAATATGTATTAAGAAGTGACTGACATAAATTAGGCAGTTTTCAGAAGCCACAGGCCGTGGCTTGTAGAGGACCCCCTTCTGCTTGACATTTCATCCTTGTCAAAGATCAAATTATTTTAATTTAGGCTGCAAATTATAAGGAATGAAGACTTCTTTGTGGGAATTCCCTGTGGTAATCTGACTTTTGTTGTTACTGCTGCTTGTCAGTGTGCAAAAGATATAATATGCATGCAAATAAGGTTAAAAAATATGTACTATCTAATTATCCAGCCAGTGCGTTCCACTTGAAGACAGTGGGAGGCCTGACACACAGTATGTGTTTGATTCATTGAGGCCTGCAGGGTATTTACACAAGATTACTTTTAATTATGAAATTAATATCTGTTTATCTAGAATGTAGAGCGGTGAGCGAGTATACACAGGCGCAGAATTCTTTAGTAAAAAGAAATGATCTTAATTTAATACATAAAGGAAGGAAAGGACCTTGTTTCTAGAAGAAGTGAATCACATCATCCAGAGCGGGGTCCTCTTCAGTGAAACAAACTGAATGCGAATTTAGCTCTTTCTCCAAAATTGTTTCTTCCACAGCAGAGTGGGCTCAAGGTGTAGCGCTTTAACTCATTGCTTTGTTACGTTGGTGAACCTGATGCAGACCTGGCTTCAGAAAGATGAGGCAAATGTGGGAAAATACAGGATTCAATTTGTTTTGTTGTGGCTTCTGTGGCATGGTGATTTCCATGAGAAATAAAGTTGGTGTTTAAGTTACTGACGACTTAATTATAGTAGGTGACTATAGTAACCCTTTGATGAGATATTGTTCGAGACAAATGAAATGCTTATTCCTAAGAGGGTGTTTTGAAAGAATTTCAAATGGTATCTCTTCCCTTATAGACTTATAATAGAAAATGGAGGAATAATTTTTGAGATAATTATAATGTTTATCATTTTGGAAAATCTAAAGCAAAAGAATATAAGCAAGTTGTCCCTTAAACACTGAAGAAGAGGGCATTGGAAACATGGTTCAGTGGTTAAAACACTTGCTGCTCTTCCAGAGACTCCGAGTTAGATTTCCAGTGCCCATGTTACTCAGGTCAGAGTACCTGGAACTCTGGCACACGGGCTGGGCCCCATGGACACCTGTACTCACATGAGCAGTACCTATGTTCAGGCAACAGACTAACCTCACGATCCTCCATATATATATCTATCAACAATTAAGTTTAAAAATTCTAAAACCTCACCACTTTGGCTATCTAAATTACAGATGGTGTCCACAGTTACTTTTTATATATAACATGGTTACTTATTACAAGGCAAAAATATAATAAAAATAAAAATCTGTCATGTTTCCTTAGTTGGCTGGAGAAAGTGCTTCGCCTGCCATCTCCCTCACTCAAATTTGCCCATCTTCCACATTTTTCTGGACAGCTGAGCCTGTCTTCACTTCTGATGCATTTAGAACCTGAGCTAATTGCTTTCTTCAAAGCAACTGGGCTCTCTGTAATCACTTTTTGCTACTAACTTCATTTTTCCTTCATAAATGTCTATCCATTCATTTCACTGTTTGACAAAAAAAGGAGGAGGAGGAGGAGGAGGAGGAGAAAGGAAAGGAAAAGAAAGGAAAGGAAAGGAAAGGAAACCAAGCCAGGTGTATAGGCATGAAGATCAGGAGTTCAAATTCAAATCCATTATTCCAAAGAGGCAATGATCACAAAAATGTCCCCATTCCTGAACTTGACCTCCTTGGCTCACAATTTGCATTTTGGAGTTAAAGAAACATGAGGATGTTTCTCTGCCAAAGGTTTCCTATAAAGCAGATGAGGTTTGTCCATTTTTAATAATTATGAATGGTAACAAGTTAATGTTCTAGCATTTTTCTTCTCTGTATTGACATGAATTTAAATAGCTTTATTGAAAGTCAAGGAAGTAAATAAGCAATCAAAAATAAATTCTCTCTCTCTTTTTCTCTTTCCTCAGTGTGATGGAGTGCAGATAGATTTAATAAACATCTCTCTGGAAGGAATTGCAATTTTGAATATACCGAGCATGCATGGAGGGTCTAATCTTTGGGGAGAATCTAAAAAAAAGAGAAGCCATCGACGGATCGAGAAAAAAGGCTCTGACAAAAGACCCACACTCACAGATGCCAAAGAGCTGAAGTTTGCAAGTCAAGGTAAGCTTCCCCAAGATTGTATGCTAAGCTGCTTATTACTCTTCCTCTCAAGACTACCTTAACCCAAAGCCTACAGATACCTATATAGGATTAAATTACCATGGATCTAAAAATCATATCTATTATTTATGTTTTACTTCTTTCCTCGTTTTTCTTTGGCGAGAGATTTTTTTTTCCACAGAAAGGAAAATGTAAAAGTAAAATAGAAAATACCTTACACTGAGCTCTTATGGAATTGGTTCATTCTTGTCAATGGTTAAGTGGTTGTACCAAGGACCCAGCTGTTTTGTCAAAGACTTTGCTCTTATCTCTTCAGTCAAGATATAATACTGAAATCATCTTGTGTTAAGTTGCCATTCCAAGTAACATATACATGAAAAGGCTTTGCTATCACACAATATATTTTTACCTGCTGATGCTGTTTTTCAGAAAGTTTACATCAACCATTAAAAGACCCAAGAAATAGGGAGCAAGGATTACCGAGAGAGGGTCCATGGCTGTAGGAATATATTTTCAAATCCATTATAATATAGTTTATTTTGTGACATGGCAACTGTTCTTCATAGATGTTATAATCAAAGACACAAAAGTGGAGCTAATCATCATAGTTCATATAGAAGAGCCTATAATATTTTAACTTCAAAAACATGCCTAATATTATTAACAGCACTAAGCATTAAGAACATTTGTTACTACATGCATGAGTACTACCCAACTCCCCAAATTCTGCAGCTCTGGGTAGCTAAGGAAGGAGGAGAACCATGAATTTGAACCCACCATTGGCTGAATAGTGGGTTTTACAGAGTCAGACTCTATCAAATAAATAATACATAAATATAAATTCTACTGTCTCAGTATTGTGAAAGCAAACTATGAAGAGGTTGTAGCATTAAAGCCTCAAAAGAAGATCAGTAATATATGAAATGGTTGGTAGATTTGGTATTTTCTTCTGTGTCTGGCTCTAGTTTAAGCTTTGGGCAATGACTTCTGCTAAAGAAAACAGTATCAGAACGTGGCAGAGGTTGGGGGAAAGAGTGTCACGCTCCTCCACAAGACAAACCATAACCTGCTGGTGACAGGAAGTTTGAACAACAAGCCAATTAAATCATTCTATAATAACAATTCGGTACAACCATAACAGATGACATAAAATGGAATTTTGGAGAATAAATAAAAAAAATCTGCAGTTTTTCTCCATGAATGGGTAGGAAAAATGTACAAATATTATTTTGTATAAATGTTGGCATTAATATTGCATCTATACCAAATACCAATATAAATATGAGTAGACTTTTAAGATTGATGATAAAAGTTCTAATTATTAAATTATCTGAGGACCTCATTAAGTTCAAACTAAAAAAAGGAGACCCTTTAATTATCTAAATTGCAGATAGATAATATCTGTACTTGGAGTACAATGTACTCATTGTTTCTTTAGTTAGAAATACTTTTGTTACGCATATATATTATACATGTGGGGATTTTTCAGGCTTCTTATCTAGTCTGTTATTATACTCCAGTACATAGTGTGCTCTTCACACCTCTCTGTTCCTGAAAGCCAAGCTGATTTCAGGACTCAGCTGACTCTGTTCACTGCTGAGCTCTGAGAGTTCGGAGGCTCCCAACTCTGTTCTCCCCCTAGGCAACCCTCTCTCGCTCTTCGTAGAACTCTTAGACACATACTGCTTGCTTGGCCTCAGAACTGCCCACCAGAAGCTTTTACTTTAAGACTGTGTGCTTGTAATAAAGCCACAAGAAACCAGCCACAACTATTCTCACAGACCTGTTGGGTCTTATTCCTGTTTCTCCCTTCCCACTGTGGAACCGTCAGAGCTAGGTTCCCAACCAAAGGGGAAAGGAGAGTGTGGGAACACATGCAGGTAATTTATCTGGCTTGAGCTCTGTCAGGCACTTTTCACTGTCACAGTCACTGTGAACTCATTTATGTCTGAAAAACATTGTTTCTTTGTAGTCGTCCACCGACTTTGGCTCTAGTGGCTTCTGTCCCATCACCTGCAATGATCTCTGAGACGAAGAAAGAAGAGAGTGTGAGACAGTTGTTCCATCCAAGGTCTAGGGTTCTGCAATCACTTTTTCTCTCCTCCTTGGCCAGCTGTGGTTCTCTGTGTCGGTCACAATTTACTGCAAAAATTAAGCTTCTGCAGTGAGGTTTGAGAGATACAGTGACTTACGATAGAAGTCCGCGTTGTATTTCGAATAACTGCGGTGACATTTTGAACCCAGATCAACAATTTCTATACATCTAAAATACCTAAGTGAAACGGTGGAAAACTGATGGCTGTGACATTTTCAGCTGGGAAACAGTACATTATAAAGTGCTCGAAGGCTTCTTACAGGTTCCGCTCTGTGCAAACGGACCAGAAGCATCACCCAGATTTCTCCTGTGGTTTTTTGTAAGTGATTCTTGTTTTTCTTAACTTTAGAACGAGTTTTGAATGCCAGGAGGCATGAAGAAGTATATCACTACGTTCATATAATATAAAGAAATTACTTCTTGATAAAAAAGAGTTGAGAAAAAGCTTGCATGTATTTCAAACATATTTAAAGAACTGTCATAAAATCAAAGTGCAAGGCTGGGTTTGGTGCAGGAACCCTGAGTTCTTCCTCCCGACTGCCCATGATGGGAAACTCCAGGCAGTTCCCTGCCTTGCAGTCAGTCTTTGAGAGCACTCATGAGATCCAAATATTTTCTGTCAGTGTTTTGGTTGGGAATTCTACTGCTGACTTAATTCAGAGTTGAACAAAATTATAAGTAATTTGCTTAATTATATTATCATTCCATCGAGACAGTGAACTATTTGGATACAATTCTGAAACATGCACTCACATTCCCCTCATTAAGCAGACATTTTCTTTATGTGTGTTTATAAATACAAATGAGCGCATTAAGCATCGACAGCATTGCCTGCAAGCGAAACTATAAAGCAGGCCACGCTATCATACCATGCTCCTGCCCTTAATACTTAATCTTCCCATGTCTCTGCAGCTGCTGAGTTCATCTGCGCCATCCTCTCTTCTAAATGAACCTGAGAGAGATGTCTAATAAATTCACTCACATTAATGTATAAATGACTGATTGCAGACAAAGGGAGAGGTATTTGCATTTTAAAAGACATAAAGGCCTTCAGCTAAAACATTATTTTTCATCCTGCATTCTACTGAGTTATACCTGTGATTCTCCAGTAGTTCTTAAAGACTTAGTTCAATACCATTGCACTGGTATTTTGGATCAAATAAAAAGCAAACTTTAATAGAAATAAATTACATTATTTCTATTCAAAATTGTTTCCCATGTTAACTATTCTCCAATTATAAACGGACAGATACTTTGCATGATCTCCCTATTCTTCTTTCTTTCATTTCTTGCCTTCTCCATCAGAATAGATAAGTGGGTAGACTTCATAGAGAGTTAGATTCGCAGAGAGAAACATGTGATTCCTCCTGCACACTAATTTACATAAGCACACATATAAATAAATGACAAAATGTTGAAGAATCTATTCTTCAGCGATCATTTAAAAATAATATGTCTCTGAATATTTATTGGAGGAAATGTAAATATCTCCTACACACTATCACCATAGTACGTGCAATCAGAAGACCAAACATTCTGAAACTTTTCTTTGTCACGAGATCCAAATGGCATAAAGCAATTAGTGGAAGTAAAAACAGACAAAACCAGTACTTAAAGGAAAGAAAAGATCGGTTGCTAATAGCCCTTGGGCTGGTAAAGAAACTGTGTTATTTAACGATTTTCAACAAATAATAAGCTTATTCTTATTCATATTCCAAATATGTAACCATCAGAGTGGATTTGATTTAAACATGTTCACCATTAATCTTCTTTTAAGGAGCCAGGCATGAAACTGAAAATGTTAATTTAGAGCACAAACACTCTTAAGTAGCTGCAATGGTATTCAGAGAGTATATACCTGAAAATATATCAAAAGGCATCCATGAAAAGCATTTGTAACCAAAGTATGAGAGTCCTCACAAAGAACTGAGTTATTTTACTTCTATTATATTTATTTGAATGGACAGAGTTATTCATGCCATTATCAGTAAGGTAATGGTAATTAAAGATGGCTAAGGATCAACAAGGAAAGTTTTTGTTCCTTCATTACATATCTGCGCATCAGGACAGTCTCAATATTATACCAACAAAATAAAATATTAAAAGTGATGTGGAAGTCCCCTCTGTGTGCTGTTATTACCTTTAATAAACAAAGAAACTGCTTTGGATTTATAGCAGGGCAAAACTTAGGTAGGCAAGGAAAGCTAGTCTGAATGCTGGGAGAAAGAAGGCCGGAGTCAGAGAGAAGCCATGGAGCTTCTGCCGGAGACAGATGTGCTGAAATGCTGGTAGGCCGCAACCTCGTGGTGATGCACAAATTAATGGAGATGGGTTAAATTAATTTGTAAGAGTTAGCCAATAAAAAGCTAGAGCTAATGGGTCAAGCAGTGATTTAACAAATATAGTATCTGTGTGGTTATTTCAGGGCTAAGCGACCAAACACCAATAAGCAGCTCTCCTCCAACATAAAAGATGAGGATAAAAAGCTATGATATTCCCACAGTTCATAAAAAAAGGGCTGCATTCTTAGAGACTGACCACCTTGGAATTCCTAGCAATGTGAAACTTGAAGCTCTGAAATATGAACTTCTTGTATTTATACAACATGTTATGACTTTCTCATGTTTAACTTTTTAATATTGATTCATTTGAAAGTTGTTCACTGCTATCAAAACGTCTGAAAGCTACTGAGCAAAAGTTATCACATTCAAACTTAGAGCTGGAAGTGAGGAACTGTCAGAATCACAGAGACTTCTTGGTTGAATCTTCATTAGCTAGGTGACTGTCTACTCTAGAAATATGGGTATTTCTAGACAGGTACTTGTCATAGGAAAGTTTACCTTAAAACCAGTTAACATATTATAGAATCCAATTTTTTTCTAATGCTTTCATTCACATTTACTAAAGCTAATTCTTTTATTTGGTCCAAATTTCCCAACTCTGCCTTGGTAGTCACTGATAAAAATGAATTGCTTTGCTACTCTCCCAATAGTTAAAACTCGGAGTCACAGACAAACACAGACATATAGATACACAGACACACAGTCATAGACACAGATGCCCAAACACACACACACACTCACACATACTCTCACACACAAAGACAGTCATACTTGCACACACACACACACACACACATATACACATGCACACATAGACTCACATACACAGATATACATTTACACACACAGAAACACATTCATACATACACAAGACACACACACAGGCACACACTCATACACAGACACACACACACACACACGCTGAGGACCTGTGATTGTGTTTCTCTTTTCTTTTTTTCCTGTGAGAATCCTGTTTTTAAATTATTCATAGTAGGGATGAAATTGAGTAAAATAACTAAACCAAGAAACACAGAATGACGTTAGAGATGGTTAAAATTTCCAAGGTTGGCTCAGAGAAATTAAGTTTAGGAAACTACAGTAGTTAGGGCCAGGAAACTGGCTCTGTGGGTAAAGGCGCTTGTTGCCAAGCCTGACAACCTGACTTTAATCCACAGATTTCAAATGGTAAAAGAAAGAAACTGCATCCCACAAATGAACGCTTGACCCCCACACAGATGTCATAGTACATGCTTTGCCCCATTCTAATACACACGTGTACACACGCACAAATAAAAAAATAAACTTTCTTGGAAACTGGTTAAAATAAGCTGTTGTAGATCCTTTCCCCTCCATAATTTCTGCAACTATGTATGTGAGTGGTAAGTGTGAACATTATTTTTATTTGTCGGTATCTTCCTACATAAAATATGCTATTTGCGCATTTCTTCAAGAATAAGCAATTCTGTAAGATAATGCCAAACATGCTTTTAGTCTCCTTTGATTCCTATATGCCTTGTAGAGCTGTGGAAGAAAAACAGAAGCCATGGATCTTTGGTGTGCCAAAAGACAGACAGTTTATATTCTGATTGGCTATTTAGGAGTGTCCCCATATCATATGCTTTATTGTCAGTTTTATTATAAATTGCAGAAATTAGGAAGAGAATGAGGGAAAGCATGCAATGTAAACCACGTGTATCAAAGAGAATACATTGGAAAATGCCTGTGAAACTTTGGCAAAATTTGACATCTTCTTTTGCTTCTGAAGATGATAATTATGTCTTCTAAGTGAGGATATGTGCTCTGATACATGATTCTAATGCATATATACTGTACATTGTGTTACAAAGAAAACTGCAAAGAGAGGAATGAAGAGGAACACTGTTACTGTCTCTACCATGTACAAATCATAGATAGCAGCAAGTCAACGCTGAGGACATTTGTCAACCATTATTACCCATTCTCAAAACATTTCTGCAGGTTATTTAGGGTAATTTAGAAGGCAGTGTTGCCATGCCCAAATAGAAAAGCAATGTTCATCTTAGATCTGTGATGCTGTATTTGGCATTCAAACCCAGGCAAGCATAACAACTTCCAAACATTTAAATTCAGTGATTAAGTCAATTAAATTTAGAAACAAGAAAGGATTTCATGCTATACAATTATACCTAGATGTTAAAATTGTTGAAAAAAGATCATGGCATTTGAAAGGTTTCATTTTACACACACAAAAATTCATATAACAATATCATGAAAATTTCATTGGCTGAAAACAGATAGATCCAAACATTTGCTGTTTTTAGTAACCTTTAAAAGAGATGTCTGAAAATTAGTTCTTACTTGTATGTTTTTAAACTACCTCCTTAGAAATATATCGGCATTGGGAAATGAAATGATTATACATACTTAATAAAGCTACCTAAATACCAGAATTGAAATTTAAGATTACATAATATATATTGGGGCATCTTAAAGTGATAGCACTTTGATATAATTTTATGATGCATGTAGGTGCATGCATGCATGTATATATGCATGTTGTATGTACACAGGTATGCATGTGGACATAGAGGATTGAACAGAACCTCATTCTCAGAAACACCCACACCCTTTTGAAATAAGGTCTTCCACTGCATGGAATTTACTATGTAGGCTAGATTGGCTGGCTACCAAGCCCATGGGTTTCTCTCATGTTTGTTCTCGTAACACTAGGATTTTAATTGGGCAACAGCACATCTGGCTTCATACACATATGTATACACACATCTATGTATACATGTACGTGTGTATAAACACAAACATACACACACACACACACACATATATGGATTCTGAAAATCAACTCAAGGGTCATTTTACTGAGAAAAGCTATCCCAGAGACCATCATCGTAGTATATATTTTTTAGTACAGGTTCAATCCCAGATGAAAGCCAGCCATAGTAGAAAAAAAAGTCTAGGAAAGCTGCAGGAAAATAAATTTTTGGTAGCAGTTTTGTTTTGAAAAACAAATCCTTGTCTTAGCAATCAATATAATGGGATGATAGAAAGAGATTTGTCTCCTAGGGGTTCTTAATTAAGGCTCATGATGAACATCTTCCCTGACTCTGGATACAAAACACTTTGGTTGCAAAGTGGTGAATCATGTCTTGATCCCTTCTGCATTCCTGCTCACTTATTTGAATTGTACCTTCAGAGAAAGATAGAAAGTATAAACAATGCAACACTTTTGTTGATGATGTATGATTTCCGTAATAAAATTACCATTTTATTTATGCCCGTGACATGTTTCCAATGCTGAGTCTACAAAAGGTAATGTCAAGGTTTTATCCAGGTTAAGAGTATGTGTCACTACAACTAGATTTCAGTTTTTCAGTGACTGAAATTTAAAAAATAATATATCAAGTGAAAACACTGCGATTACTGTATGTAGTAACTAATTAACAACCTGTAGAGTGTGCATTGTAGAGTGCGCATGTAAAGAGGAGTCTTGTGAAGTTTCACATCCCAAGTATGAAGCCACCATTCAGGCTTCCTCAATAGAAAGGGCTGAAGCAATCTTGTCTTTTCAGAGTGATAGATACTTCGCAGCTGTGGTGATAAATGTCCCTCAAATTACGTATAATGACTTTTCCCACAGGGGTTGTGGGAGTAAGAAATAACAACAAATTAGAAAGGATTGTTAAATATTGTGAACATGGGAAAGCTATCAAAGAGACATGGGCTCACTCCATTGGGGGAAACTGGGTTGTGACTCAACCCCTCACTGATTTTAAGGAGCTCACTCTCTTTTCCATCAGGATGGAAAATACTGACTAGGAAAATCTGTAAACCAATTCAGATGTAAACTTCAACTGTGCTGCCTTGTGGAAGGACATCTCCCTTGAAGATTTCAACACTGGAGGGATATCGAACTTTTATGCTTACTTCATTTATAGCTTTGTTTCTGATACCTGCTTTGGTGTGATTAAATGGACACAGTCTAGCCGTTGGTTCTCCTGGCATACACTTATATATCTCCAATAATGCTGGCGTGTCAAACAGAACAAAGAAACCTGTTTCTTGAACAAACCGAATCCTACCATCTACTTATCTTTAAATAACAAATTTGGGTTAACCAAAGAAACTTGCCACCAAAATTCCATGGCCATGAATTTGGTTTCCATGAATATAGTCTTTTATTCTAAAGACCTAATAAGCATATGAATAGTGGCTTCTTGGACAGTATCCAACCCATTCCATTTTTGTGGAAACTGATAGAGACCCATGTAGCTCACAGTCCCTCTACACTGATTAACAGAAACAGTTTCATTGTTCTCTGTTTAGTAAGCTATGAATTTATAAAACCAAGCACTCTTTTTAAACGTATGTTTCAGACAAGGTCTTTTTGATGGCTGTACATTATCTGCAATTAATCAGATTAAGCTAAGCATTGGGGTTCAAATGTTATAGAGTAGCAGACATCTGAAATAAGGCTAAAAATCTCCATGGATAAACATGGCTAATTTAAATGAGCCCAAGGGAGCTTTTTTGAGAAAGTTGAAATAAATGCCTGATGAATTCCACACTGTTACTCTAATTATCCCATAACAAGGCACAAAATAACAACCTCATTTCATCCTCGTATTTACAAAGCCATTCCCATTATCCTTATATTTCACCTGCTCAAGTGCTGAAGAATTGCTCCTCACTGAGAGATTCATTAAAAGAGAATAATTATATTATATTTCATAGATTGGCAGAGAGAAAATGTGTCTTCGAACAATTCCATTTCCCCGAAGAGTTGTTCATTTCAGAATTGGAGACAGGTCTATTAAGTATTTTCTACCCTTTTTAAATATGTCAAAGCTAACCATTAATACTGAAAGTAGTGATCTGGTTCCGATTTAATGAAAGAGTTCACTGTTATTTGTAAAATACATTTTTGTGAATGAACACAACGGTAACCACATTTTACAAAAAGGATTTAAAAACAAAGTCATAAGAATCTTCCTTTGCAGAAGTATTTAAACTCATGGCTCTTCTCATCAAATTTTTAGAATCTCAATTTTTTTCCTGCACTAATGTTTCTTTATAAAAAAATCTACATAAAACACACTTCTCACTAAATCTGTAGCATTCATGTCTTCAGAATATCTTGTCAAAATATTAGTAAGAAAACTCATGTAGTACGAGTCAACTTCATTTTTAGATTTCCTGAAAAACAAGATTACAGAATTGTGTTTACAGGTCTTTCATATTTTAAAAACTCATGAACATAGTATACCACCAGGGAAAAAGGGTCCCAAGATGCATTGTTTCATATCAGAAAACATTGGTGTTAAAATGTGAGTTAGCCATGGCCAAATTCAAAAGTACAGACTCTAAAATCCTTGTAAGAAATCAACAATAAACCAAATGCTAATCCGTGACGCTTTCGGTTTGTTTCTGGAATATTCTAAACGACAATCCCAACTCTGACAGGCCTCAGCCCACCAGGCTTTGCCGCATTCCTCACAGAGTCCCATCAGTCATGAGTGAGGATGAACCAGATGGGAAGTTACTATTCAATACACCACACTGAGTGACAAGGGTGTGTCTTCTCACCAAAATCCTGAAAATACTGTCCTCTGAAAAACTTACAGGGCTCCAGGATAAGGCAGGACAGTAGAAGAAGAGTTGAGAGGTATTAAGGGAGAGCAACTTGGATCTGGCTAGTCATTACTTCAGACTTTAGATCTGAACCAGCAAGTGCCTGTTTTCTCCAGACTCACTTGAACAAGCAAGCAATCTGGCTCGCATCAAGGTAACAGGGACAGCCTGGATTGTTTTGAGATGATTACTCCCGTCCTGGAGGCCAATCACAGCATGGACTGCCTACATGGCTTGTTGTTCATAGAACTGAAAATATTGAAGCTATTCACAGTGTCTCTAGTTTTGAAGGGAGAGTGTAGGGTTAAGGAGAGAGGTTAGGTAAAGACTCCTCAACCTTATTTTATTACTTCCTTTTGATCACCTACTCTGTAAGTGATTTGTTTGACTATGAAAAGTCTCACAAGAATCTGACCCAAAGTTAAGGTAGCAAAGAAGACAGTTATGAGTCTCAAACAATGGTTTTAGTCAGAGATTTTAGCAAATGGGGCCTCTGAACCCCTGTCAGTGTTTTCCGAACTTTCTGTACTTGGTGATACTAGGTAATTACCGGTGTGTTTCTCTTTACACCAATCTGTCTAGGTCACCAATACCAAGCAGCAGAAATTCTCCTGAGCATCACGAGCACAGTGAGAAAGAGTCAGTGCATTTATTTTAGCATTTTTAGCCATGAGAAAGATACTCTTTAGAGGCTCTCAGCCCCGCCCACCCCCAAAAGCAGTGATGTTTTCAAATTTTGACAGTAATTTATTTATGAGAAGCAATTGCATTTTTTTTTCCATTTGAGCTCTTCTCTGATGACATATTAACAATGCGGCTGTGAACCAGGAGCTGGATTTCAGAGTCAGCCATCTCTGTCATCCTCCATTCTTTTAACATTCGTAAGAAACTATTTTCTGTCTTTATTATTATTATTAATGAAGGCTTTAACCCAATACACATCAATATTATTAAATATTATGTTTTAGATTTTCATTTTAGTTCTGCAGATTTTGATTTCTGCTGTTTTGTTTCTGAGTATTTTCTACATGTTATCTTCGTAAACATTACTCCTCGTCCAAGTGTTCATGTAAAAATCAGCAATCAACAAGCAACTATAACAGGTGTTTTCAATCTCGAGGAAGCGAATGAATACGCTGTTTACGCTAGATACTGAAATTTAAATTCCTTTGCAAATCTAGAAATCACTCTATGATCCAAGACGTTGGAAACAAACAAAAATGAAATGAAATCATTTTAGAGCTAAAGGACACATTAAACTAAGAAAAAATTTCACATAAAATACCCTGAAGGGTAGAGTTGTATGCATAAGACTAATTACTAATAGTGCTCAGATAAAATCCTTACAAATGTGTTGTTGATTTTGGAGTGTGTGTGTGTATATCTCTGTGTGTGTTTGCTTGAAATGAAGCACAGAATGATATCACTTGATAAATAATTATCCAAGGCCTTGATCATAGTTCAAGGCATTGGTTTTAACAGGATGATGAGGTAGAAGTGGGCAGAGACAAGCAGAAGCGTGGTATAAGTTTTGATTTCATTTTGAAAGTTGAGTGAGAGAGGAAAAAACAGTGTTCTCTCAGATACAAACTATTAAAACGCTGTCCCCAAGGAAAGACAAAAAAAATGGGTAAAAGGAGTAAATATATTTATTTTTTATATTTTATTATTTATTTGTCTGTTTATATTGCTTTATCTTCTTATCTGTCTGCATCTCTTCCTTTGGGAACAATGGATTCTTCAGGTATTAACATTGTTCTTCCTTTGTAAAGAAAACCCCAGGGAGACGCCAACCATGCCAGCTGAGCAGTCAGTTCCCTTGATTGACTTGAAATAGCTAAAGGGACCAATTGGAAAACAGCATCTTCTGAATCTGTAGGAAAGCTCATTTCAATGTGTCATTGACTTTCATTCATTTAGGTTTCAATTTTAGAATTTCTCAGGATGTATAAGATGAAAAATTATCATCATACTGAGAGATAAGAAAATAGCAAATTCATACCCAATCAATTAGGTTATTTCACACAGGATTCACCATACCCAGACTGACCTCATCCTGCCATTTTCAAGTCAACAGACCCTGATATCAGCATTTTTAAAATGGGTCTTTGAATACTGAATATCTTTCACATAAGCACTAACTTTTAGATCGCTAGATTATAAGGGTGTGATTGAAAATTATTTGATTAAATAGAACTCTGTGACCTCAGAATAATTAGCTTGACCAAGTTTGTTTCATAACTTTAAAAGAATACTATGAAAATGTAAAGTGGTCTTATTCTTGTTCAATAATTTAAAATATCGAAAAGACTTTTGCTTTAGAATATTTGGAAGCACTTCCAGTATTCTGCTCATATATGTAAAACATGAGGCAGACGCTCAGGTCTCTCCTTAGCTATAGAACCAACAGTCCTTCCAGGAATTAATCCTGAGCCACAGGAATATGAAAATAGTGTTCCTATTTCAGCTCACAGGCAGTTTTCCCCTTTCTGAGAATGTATACTGTAATTAACATAGTGATATCTTGAAGTCTTAACATCCTTACATGTGATATAATTGTGAATGGGATTCTGCCCTGACAAGGTGTCTCAATGTAACACACTTGCTACCAAGACCAATGACTTGAATCCAATCTCCAGAATTCACATAGGAGGACAAGAGAACTGACTGCCACATGTTGTCCTCTGACCTCCACAGGAATGGCAGGCACACCTTCCCCAATAAACCAATAAGTGTAAAACAAAATAAAAAAATTAAAAATAATGGAATTAGAACAATTGCTGATCTACATTGTTGGATAAATTTGTAGTTTTATCCATCTCTTCAAAATAAGGGATCTGTTTACATTACAGTATTTGTCCCAATAAATATCAGCTACAGTGCAATTCACTCATTGGAAGTATTAAAAATATGTATAGTATTACTTTTCCCAGGATATTTCTTGGTGTCTTGTCTACTTATTTGTTGCTTTCCCCTTAGATTAAAAAAAAAAATCTTGGCACATATTTCCTGTCTTTATTCTCTTTGATATGCCATCTCTAATTTCTTAAAATTGCGGTAGACACAAGACTGATTCTCTGACACCCACACCAGCAGGTCACCTTGACCACCACCGACACGACAATGATCTTACAGTAGAAGTCCATCTTAGCCACCCGTCCAATTTGTATCTGCTGTGCTTGAGTTTTAGAAGCCCCTCCCGGAAGTACACTACAGCGCTGGTAAATCCCAGGCCTGTTTTCTAGCCTTCCCAGAACTAGATTTTATGGAGACTAAAGGCTGTCATTGTGAGGCGCTGCCTGCTGCCCTGAGAATACAATGTAGGAGAAGAAAGAGCACACGCAATGGGCCTTAGCTATGCTACAAAACTCTTTTCAAGCTGCTGCCGACTGTGAGCCAATAGATGTGGCAGTAACTGTCCACAAAATTTACTGCACTTTACCTTAGCCGCGCTCAGAGGAAAACCCAGGAGTGGGCCTTTTGCCTCACATCTAGAGCACCTCCTTTGGTAACCACTTGGCCCAGGTCCAGAGTCACTAGCAAATCTCTGGGGAGCTGGGTGTGCCTTAACAACTTCAGTACCTTGTGTTGGTCTTGCATCTCTTGCTCTGAATGTTGGGATGGGCATGGCGCTTCTTTTAAATTAAGAATACAAAGCTCTCACAGTTTTATAATATTTATTGCTAGGTTCTCAAAATAAAGCATCATCAGTGTTACTATTATTTGGCCACTTGATAATGAGCTCCAGTCAACTTCAATGCCATCGGTCTGTTGGTTGGTTTTTCAAGTGTAGCCCTGGATAACACCGTTCTTCAGAGTCAAGCAAACCTTTCAAGAGTGGTTTCCCTTGTGCAGACTCCTGTTCCTACTGTCTTACCTATGAATTTCTACTTACCCAAATCTCTCTTTATCCCCTCACACGTGCCCATGTAAAACATATTCATACAGCTTTACCCATAAACGACAACAAATAAACAGAATATGCCTTTATTAACGCTTTTTCTCAACTTAATTATTTCCTTGATTAACGGATGTTTTCTGTCTTCATTAGGAACTGTGTGGGATGGACAAAACTTTAAAAGAAACGATACTCAGCTTTTGAATTGAACAAACTGATTGCATTTTATTTATGTTAATTTGTTTTAGTTTTAAGGTTAGTAGATGTGTTTTGTGAAATATCATTTTTCCATATGCCATATATTTCTGATAGGAAAAATTTACGGACAAAATAATTGCATTAAGACTAGGAATGTCAGTGAGCACTTAAGTCAAGTCATTCCCTCGGTAGTTTGATGTCTGTTCAGTTTGTTAGTGCAGATCTACCATTTACACACTGAAGTCTCATGTACACGCTGAAGAATGAACACTTCTGGGCCACTGAGTACATGTTTGACAGTGGAGAGCTGTAGAAGTGCTGGGGCCTTCAGGTAGTAGAGCACAGTGTCCTTTGATCTGAGTGGGCACTGACCTTATAAGCAATTAAGGTACATTGTTCAAGAACCATGAATTCGTTTGTGAGACAATAGGTTGTCATAAAAGCCAGAGCCTGGCCCTGAGTGGGCTGCTGTCTTCCTGTCTCCTTCCATAGATGCCCCTACTTTTGTAGCCCTGCCCACCATGAGGTCATTCATTGTAGCTAACCTGGTTAACATACTATGTCCTTGAAGCTTCCAAACTCCTGAGTGAAACAATTTTCTCTGTAAAGATTCTCCACTGTTGTTGCATTATAAGAATGGAAAGAAGATATATAAAGTAGCTCTAACAAAAACTAGGTTTTATGGGGCTTGTATACTCACATGATGATTGTATCACATGGTATGTACAGTCACATGATGATTGTATCCCATGGTAGACATAGTCTAGTAGTTTATCTTTACAAATTCCTAAGAACATGCTCAGTGTTACTTTCCAGTTGACTTAAAATTTTCTTCTATCACAGTCGTAGCTTTGCTCAAAAATTCTCGGAGCTAAATCACGATGCCTTATTGGGGCTTTTTATTAAAGAACACACAACATGTTTGCCAAACACTCAGGTACCTAGTGCTCTGACTTACATTTCTAGGCTACATGCATCTTTGTCTGAACTACGGAGGATTCCTGTCACGTTTGTATCCACCACAAAGTTTCACTCTTTCCGTTTCCAGATCAAGGGTGCAGACCAGCTGTTACAATAAAGAAATAGGCTACTTCTAAAATCTTGAAAGACATCAGCATGGCAGTTCCTTCTTGGTGCTAGGAAATGCATCCATACATAAGGTTTTTGTATTGCTTTTTACTTTGGAGAATATGTCCTGGTGTACAGCAGACCACTAGAAAATGAGATAAAGGAGTCAGGCAAAAGTTCATAAGAGTTGCTCTGACTATATTCTTGAAAATCATTTACTAAAGTTTCAACACAATGTATTGTTATTCTTCCCACTTAGCACAAATGATGTCATTCTCTTTTTTTTTCTCAGAACCTACTTATAACCTTAAATAATATTGTAGGCCTCTACTGTTGCTTATATAACCCATATCTGCTGTGGTATACAATTCTTAAAATTAAAGCTGAGAAAACAGTTTAAATAAAATTTAAAGGTAATGATAAGTCTACTATAATCTAACATAACATCTACTTTTTAAATATTATAAAAAAACTAGTGATTTGAACAGTACTAAATTGAGTTTTTATAAATCCCTCTACTGCTTGATATATTAGAAGCTGCTTTTCCTATCTGCTTCTCTATCAACCTGTTGTACATTTTAGTGCATGAAGACAAGCAAGCCTTGCAAATATATGCAGTTAGAAAAGGGTTTGTGCTAACAGTCTTCTCAAATATTTTTTGATATTTTTTAATTCTATATGAAAATTTAACAAGAAATAGGCTCTTAAATGTTACTTGAAATGTGGAATGTGAAACCTTGATTTTTTTTACTCTTGTATAAAATCTGCAGTTGTACATTGAACTTTGAATGGGTTTCTAAACTCCTTATGATTCTAAAATGGCTGAGAATTAATCATTTGGAAAAGTATCAGCTTTCTGTAAGATTTTAAATATCAATACACTTCATTAGATAGTATAAAATGGTGTTTTGATATCTCTCATTTTTAAATATAAACCTTTTGAAATTCATCATCTTTATTTTATTTTGCTTTCCAAGATAGGATGTCATCTAACCCAGGCTGACCTCAAACTCACCATACAGATGAGGAGGGCCTTAAACTTCTGAGGCTTTGCCTTCATCCTGATTACTGGGATTGGAGATGTAAACTATCACACCTGGATTTGTGTATCTAGGTTGCATAACACAGAGTTTCTTGAATGCAAGGTGGTCAATCTGCCAACTAAGCTACCTCCCCACTCTGCTAATTTTGAACCAATAGTAGTGTGTGTGTGTGTGTGTGTGTGTGTGTGTACATGTTCATAAAACAAGCCTTGAAAATAACCATATTTTAACTCTCAATAGTCCATTAAAGCTCAGAAAGAAAATAAAAGATATTCCATGAGAACCAGTGGTTGGTTCAGCACACACTACTACCAAGTCACAAATGTTCTTCTTTGAGCAAGTGCCATTGATAAGTATATACTTGAAGTGCATTATTTATTTCCTAAATCACCACAAATATTATTAAAAAGATGTATTTGGAAACAAAGATTGAGTATAAGTTTTAATCATTTACCTGGGAAATCTTAAGGTTTTTAAAAGTCTGATTGTTGACAGAGACTGCTCGTTCATTTCCCTGACACCCAGAACTGAAATAATCACACAGAAACTGTATTAATTAGCTACTGCTTGGCCAATCATTTAGGTGTATTGCTAATAGTTAGCTTGTATGTCTTAAATTAACCCATTTGCTGGCAAGGTTCCAGCGTGTGTGTCTCCTGTTGCTACTACATGATATCTCTTTGACTCTGCTTACTCTTTCTTCCTTTATCTGCTTGGCATTCTTGCCTTGCCCTATTCTGCATGGCAATAGACCCAAAGCAGCTTCTTTATTAACCAATGGTATTTACAGTATGCAGAGGGGAATCCCACATCACCTCCTTTTTTCTGTCCAAATACAAAGGAAGGTTTTAACTTTAACATAACAAGATTACATACAACAAAGCAGTTATCAAGCAAGAATTATAGTTACAATATTTATATCTAATTTTTCTTTTTTCATAACTAAAGAAAACTAACTATCTATTCTTCAGCTCAATCAAAGACTCCAGAAGGATATAATATTACCTAAGTAACTAGGATGTTCGCTGTAAGCAACTTTCAAAACCCTAGAATTTACAGAGACATCTTGCAGCCTGGACAGTCACCCAAAGTTCTTCTGTAACATTGGAGCATTCAATCTTCAGCCTACAAGCCCATAGTATCTGGCAGACTTCCATGAAGCAGGAAATTTGAAAATCTCTTATGCCTTGTACTAGTAAAGTTCATAAATTGCTTTCTTCTGTGTCGTGAAAAATGTCTAGAAGGATCTTTCATGAAGCATAAAACCTTAAGGACCATCTCACCTTTAGGCAAATTCAGAAGTCATTTTTCTGTAGGTCCTGCATGTCCAATTCATACAGCGTAACATCAAGCAGTGCAGGTAAGAGCAATTTCTTGCCAAAACAGCTAACCAACACCATAAGAGGACTCTTTAATGCCCTCTTGAAATATATTGGTGCTGCCAGGAGCAGATGAATCTCATTGTCATGAAAAATTTTAAGTTCTTAAAACATTTTAAATGCCATATTCTGAAGGTCTTTGAAGGGTTTGAAGAATACCTATCTAATTGAAATATATCTCTAGAAAACATAACTAACATGACTACAAGCTTGACTATTATAGATGGTTATCTATTAACCTATATTTTTAATTATATATTACATTTTTAAGTAAGCTGCACAAACACAGTACCTTAATCAAGAAGAACATATTTTGATTACAGTATTGCTGCAACTTGCTCCAGGTTTAGAGACAAGTGTTTTCTAACATTGTTTTTGTTATATTGGTGAGAATGTTAAAAATATATCACAATGGTTTTGACTGCATCAATATGAGATGAGGTGTTCCAGGGACTGCTGGTATCCATATTTGGAGAACTGCTGATGTAGTGGATCAATGAGATGTTCTTCTTTATGTATTTGTCCTTTCCACAGAGGTCAGATGGTTGACGTGACATATTATTCTCATATATTTTTTTTTAATTATGTAGTACAGGATTGTGCTACATGATTTAAAAATTATAATATTATACATACTCTCACATTACTCTTTGATAACGTTTATAGTAGTTCTTTGTCACATACCATGATTTACTCATATTTTGTGAGTTTGAGGCTGATGTTATAAGTGGAGATACATTAGAAAACACCACATTTTCCTTCCTTCATTAATTACTGGTAAATAGAACAAGAAATAATATCCCATACATACAGAACAAGAAACTAATGCATGGCATCAACCAGTACCAACATGAGTTATTCAACAATACCATGGTGATCTTGGCAAAGACCATGCAGTGAGTGTGCAGACTCAGTGATTAGGATGTGAGCCAGCTGCAGATTCAAATTCCACTTATCACTTGGATCCTCTGTACCTGTGTTATATCATGGAACAGTGACACTAGTGTAGATTTCAAGAAATCAGCTTCACCTTTGTCTATACATGCAGCAATCTACAAAGTTTTGGGTGTTTTTCTTTGCCTAGCTCATTGTTAATTGAATAATAGTCCTAGGACCCTTTGGAATGGGAAAAAATTGACTAGGTATTTGACTTTTTGTCAATAAGAAGTCAAAGAAACAGGGTCAGGTCTAGGAACTGGATAAAGTATAGTGACGTGGAGTGGGGATGCAAGAGGAACCTGCCCTTAACCTCAATCATTTGTCCCTGATTTCTTTCTATTGTACGCATTCAACAACACCTTCAGGTGATGCTCATTTAATTTGTCTATTGAACTTCTAATTTCTTCTCTTATTTTACCATAGGCTCTCTATTTAACAGTTTATCTTTCTGTTTCCTGCAGTAATTACATCTACATTTTTAAGTCCACCAAGGATTATTTCTTGGTATCTATTGCTTGGAAATTCTATAGTTTTTCAAATTTTCTCCAGAAATACGTGCTGTACAGTGTGGTCTTCAACCAGATTCTGCAAAGAAGACTTCTTTCCCTAGGTTCTCAATGGCACTCCTCCCTCCTTCAGAAATGCAGCTCTTACTGTTTGGTAAACAGTGTTCGATGGATAATCATATGCATTAAATTCATCTGGTAAATTTTCTACCATATTTTTATAATATATTTTTCTGGGGTTATAATTATTACACTCAGTCGTCAACTCTTAAAGGAAAATATGGGATGTCTGCCTCACTTGTCATGGGGCATAAATTTTTCCCAGCTTGAAATAACTATCCCCATAGAGTCCTAGATAAAACACCACCTCTTGAGGCACCAAACTTTTAAACCAAAAACAACTGACTGCTTCCATGTCAGTTAAATGTCACATGCAAACATACATTCTGTACATTGCAAGGGACCCTAGGATCCACGCCATGCTTACTCTCTCTGGTGCTTTCCTAGGAGTTCTACAGCATTCTGTTCTGTGCTCTGGCTGCTCAGGTATTTGGCTCTCAGCATGGGCCTAGTTTTTCAGAGAAGTGAAATAAGTTCATTCTGAAAGGGATGCTCTCTCCCCCCTCCCCCCCACACTCCCAAGAACCTAAAACTTTCAAATTCTGAATTTCATCTCTTTAGATAACCCACATAGCATATCATAACTATCATATTTCTGAGCATGAGAAGTAGATGGGGCACTTAAAAATTCTTTTGCTCTTCTCATTAAGATCTTGGCTTGGTCTTCCATTCTTGCAGATTTGGCAGTACAGAAAAACAGACTTTCTTAAATCTTTCATAAAAGACCCATTGGTTTTAGATTTGGCTTTAGCTGACTCTTTATCATTGTGCTATTTGCTTTACCAAATTTTCTGTAGGAAGAGTTTTCCTGAGCTGGCAGCTGTTCCCAAATAATCACTCAGAACCTTAATGTTAACTGTAAATGCTCGGCTGATAGCTCACACTTAGTACTAGCTAACTCTTATACTTAAATTAACCCTCATTTCCTCATCTATGCTTTGCCACATGGCTTGTTACCTTCTCTTGGCATGGCACGCCCATCTTGCTTCTCCCTGTGTCTGCTGGTGGCTATTCAGACTCTGTCCTTATTCATCCCACCATCCTTAGTTTGGTTATTTGCCTGTACTTCCTTCCTGCCTGGCTATCAGCCAGTCAGCTTTAAAACAACTCGAGTGACAAATCTTTACAGAGTATAGAAGGTTATTCCGCAGAAATGATCTACTACAAAATCGAGAATAAATTTCATGGAAATGTGTGCCTTACTTCTGGGGTTATTTTAAGACCTTGCTCTAATTCTAGCAGTATTTAGAATTTCCTGTCTTAAACTTTCCACCCGGTTGAATAGCGTTGAGACGCTCTGTCTGTAATAGAGCCTATGTATTTTCATACCTATGGCTTCACAATTGATTTTAAGCTAGCTGTTGACAAAAATAAAGTTATATCTTTATTTTAGTGCTCTTGTTCACATCATTAATTCCATAAACCTTCCTACCCATAGTAGATATTAAAGTAGACATACTAACTTTTCTGTTCAATTGTAAGATTTGACAAAAAAGTATAATTAAAAATAAAAATCCATTTGTATTTTTACTAGCTATTGGACACATTTTTTTACTATTAAGCAATGCAATAATCTTAGAAATATCCTCTATGAAGGATATTTAAATCCTTTAGTGGTTATCATAAAAGAACTCTACTAAGTACAGAATATAATTTGTATACAAATATTTTCATTGCATGTAGGCAAATAATATATTTATTTTCATTTTTAATACTCCTAAATTAATCAGAGTATAGTGTATAGTTTGGGGGATTGTTTGTTTGGGGGGTTGTTGCTGTTTGTTTTGTTTGTTTCCAAACAGATTTCTCTGGGTAGCCCTGGGTGTGCTGAAACTCACTTTGTAGAACAAGCTGGTCTTGAACTCACAGAGATCAGCCTTCCTCTAGCTCTTGGGTACAGGGATTAATGTCATGTGCCACCACTGTCCAACTAATCATGGTATAGTTATAAAGATAGATTGACAAAAGTTATGAATCTGGAAAAGAATCCATAGATGTAGAAGAGACTAATAGGTAAATATGGGTGAGAGAGTAATGCGTTGCACATGTACATATATATGTGATATAACTTTCAAATCGCATAATTCATAAAAAACAATCATGAGTAGAGGATCTATGGACATAATTTAGTGTATGGCACTTACCTGGCTTACATGAGTTTCTGTGTTCAGTGCTGCAAAACAAAAACAAAGTGAAAATCCTGGTCATGACTTGGAAATACACTTAGGGGCTTGAGGGCTTGCTCAGCCTGCTTAAGATTGCGATATCAATCCACGGCACTAAAGAAAGAAAAATGAAGCTGACATATTAAAGAATTTCAGTAACACCTGAGAATGTGCCTGATGTACAAGTACATGAAGAAAGTTTAGTATGAAGCCATATAGGGTATTAATATTATTTTAATTTTAACATACACATGTAAACTAAATTTAAAATAAAAAGCAATAACTTTCAAAACATGAAATAATAAACTTTAAATATTATTTTAATTTTATACCTTCTAAAATTATTTACTACTTTAAAATTTTTTTAAATTCTCTTTTCATATAAAAATTAATATAAATTCATTATTACGCATGAATTGAGGTGATGAAAGCATCTATATATAATACTTTCTCAATCCTTAAATGGCAGAAATAAGGGAGTTTTTATAAAATTTTAAGTAAGACATAATCTTAAAAGAGAAAATTAAATTGAGTTAAAGGTGCAATATCTTGCTTAGAACAAAACACAGTGGTCATAGTTGGCAATGGAAAACTGAGCCAAATCACTTGCATCTAATTGGCCATTATTGCTTTTAATACAAGTTAACCACCAATATTAAATTTTCTTTTCTAATTAGAGCACTTCTGGGCTGATATTTACTACTATACTTGATAAAGATATATACTTCGTTTGTGTTCATCTAAGCCCATTTCTCTAATCTTAAGAGGAGCTCCAGCTCGTCCTTCCCATATGCATGCACAGCAGCCAGAGGCTTATCTTTCATTGAGAACATCTTCTAGTCTTTAACCTTTACTGTTATTTGACTCTACCCAATTAATATGCCCAGTCATACATTAGAAATATGTTAAAACTAGAATTAAATGTCTGAGATGAAAGCTTATAATACCACATCGTTTTCTGGGAAAGACTTTAATTAATTGAAGTAGGAAA
This sequence comes from Bramus lutescens, assembly GCA_001685075.1. Taxonomy (NCBI): domain Eukaryota; kingdom Metazoa; phylum Chordata; class Mammalia; order Rodentia; family Cricetidae; genus Bramus; species Bramus lutescens. The sequence goes on from LOEQ01004046.1 coordinate 209,498, forward strand.
ATATTAAATGCCTATGAGCATTTTCTATACTATTAAAAGTCTTTTCCTCTTACAGATGAGTAGGAAGTACAGTTTGAGATCGTGACAACAGTTGTAAGTGCCTCGATTCAAATACCCTCCAAATACAAAGTTAATCATATCCTTTAATTATTTAATCTATTTTCTATTAATACTGTAATAGTGGATGTCAAGAAATAAGGATAATTTAAGGAAAAAAAGAAAAAGAAAGAAAGTTAAACCAGTAATTGGAATAATGCATATAGGTAACATATGTTGAGAAGTTCTAATGATAAATAAAGACAAATGAGGTACAGTCAAATCTTGTTGAAAACACTAAATGAGTTAAGTATGAATTACAGAGAGACCTGCATCATGACAATGAACTGGTTAGTCAAAGAAGGTGGATGGATGAAATCCAAACAAATGCAAGACAACGAGGCTTATTTGCAAAGAGAGCACAGTATGAAATCAAGAGAAAGTAGCTTGTCAATATTACTTTTGCTCATAATTTTCTCAATAACCTGCAACCCTTCAAGGACAGGAAACAGCTTACTTTGCTGCAATTGTGTTCACAGGATTTAGCCGCAAACAGTGCAAGAGCCCAGTAAGTTTGTGGGGTAATGGTTGAGGATTGGAGACTGGGAGGCTGAGGGAAAACTAAAGTATATCCTTGACATACGCTTGTGCTTATTTCATAAACACAAACCTTTCACAGTCGAGGGAGCTAAAGCTATGTAAGCTCATTTGGGTACAAAGCTACATAGGGGTGAAAACACAGCTTTAGTCAATGTTTTTGTGATTCTCCATAAAGCATGCTGGTTCTTAAAAAGAAACGATATTCCTAATGACAACTTCATCAGTCTGTATTAGTTTACTTCTATGTTTGTTTTCAGGGGTGATCTTTTGGTATTGGATTACCTTTAGTGTGCTCTAACCTGCAGAAGACTTACTCCCACTCCCAATATCCCTTAGTTGCCGGCAGATGTTTGGGTAGGGTTGAAGCCTAGCACTCTTTCCCTCATGGATTGTAGCATGTGTAATGCTTGTTCAGTTCTTGTTTAGGCAGGCATGCTGTTGAGACCCTGTGAACGTAGCTTCCTATATTCCTGGAAGATAAAATCTCACAGCAAATTCCTTCGTTGTCTGGCTCTAACAGTCTTTTACCCCGTCCTCTATAGCATTCCTTAAGCCTAAGGTGGAGGAGTTTTATTGCAGATATACGCTTTGAGACTGAGCTCCACAACTCTGCATTTAATTGGTTGCTGCTCTCTATAATGGCTTTTGTCCATTGCAAAGAGAATTATCCTTGACGAGGAGTGAGAACTACATTTAAACTGTGACTATAATAACACCCAGAATGCAGCTAGTGATAATGCTGTTATTATTAAAGTGTTGGTTGTAGGTTGTCTCCAAGATCCATAACATCACTGTCTCAGGGGAGTTGGTTAGGTTATAGTATCAGGCATGATTTCTTTCTTGACTGAGAAAGTCTACAGAATTGATGATTAATGCAAAAGTATACATGCCACTGCTGGGTTATCATGTCAGGTTAGTTGTTCGGTTTATGACCATTATAGGTGGGTATGATAGGTCATTGTTTCCCTCCTTTGGGAACTTCCATGGTGCCTTAAGGTACCATGCAAGCTGGTTCTAGGGATGAGGTATTCAAGTCAGTTCCATCTCAGGAGTCTCTAAGCGCTGTGTCTTAAGTGCATGGTTTCTTCAACTTAGTAAGGACTTCTTGGGGGCAAACAAGGACAATCGCAATAATCTATAATGTTTTGGGAGTCTTTGAACTTCCATAATCAACAATTCAAAAGATGACTATCTCATGTCTGGTGGGAATTTGTCTATTAGAAGAAGCATTGTCAGCTGAGATGAGAAATTTTCATTTAAACTTTATATATATANTATGCAGACTTACAAGCAATACAAGGTATTTTTAGGTAGACAGCTAATAATATGATTCTGTATGACATTTTCTGACATCCTTACTGTAATTTTACCCCTTCTTTTGTATTTAACTCTCTCCCTACGTAGTCAGATCCCCTCCTTTTCCCACATTTCCCCAATCAGTTCCCTGTATCCTGGTATTCTCCTCTCTATCCTCACCCACTGTCCAGATTAGACAATGGTCCTCTTTTAATCTCCTGGTTTCTGTTGTGTCAACAGGACATGTCCTGGCATCTGAAGTGTGAAGCAACGCCCATTTTTCTGGCCTTGAGTTATCTCACACAATATGGTCTTTTCTGGTTACATCATTTTCCTGAAAAGTTCACGATTTCATATCTCTCTCTCTCTCTCTCTCTCTCTCTCTCTCTCTCTCTCTCCTTCCTTCCTTCCTTTCATTCTTTCTGGAAATAGATTCTTTTCTCATACCATATATCCTGATTATAGTTTCCCTCTTTTTTTTGCAGCTGAATTGTATTATATAGTGAGTATGCACCACATCGTCACTATCCATTTATCAGTGGAAGAACATTTAGGTTGATTTGGTTTCCTGTTAAGCATTGAGAAACAATGAACATGACTGAGAAACATATATGTATATAACAATTAGTAAAAAAAAAATAGGTCATGGACTTCTCAGAGAGCCAGAAGGGCTGCATGGAAAGATTTGGAAGGGAAAAAAGTGAAAGATAAAATAATGTAATTATATTATAATCTCAAAAAATAGAAAAATGATTTTTTAGAATAGAATGGAGGGGCTGCCTGGCCCTCTTTGATTTTGACGCAAAGTCAAAAGGACAGAGGGATCCACTTAAGCTTTGTTTATATCTTTCATTTCTCTGCCAGTTTGGTTGCCTGCTCTCCTGAGAAAACTCCTATGACACTGAAAAAGCCCCCCAAATAAGCATATGCTAATCAAAGGGTGCCTTATATCCTATTAATTATAGTTAATATTGGTCAGTAAATAACAGCTAGTGCTCAAATTTTAACTAAATTCTTATAAAATTAATTATCAGAACTGTATTAGTCAAAGGTAGAATAATTTGTTCCTTCTTTAAATTGTTGGTTTTTATTTGTTTGCTTGTTTACTGTGTGTGCCTATATGTATTTTTATTTGTGTGTGTGTTTATATACTTATTTGATAGTACTGAAGACAAAACCAAGTAATTCCAAATGAATAAATTGTTACTTAAGTTATTTAGCTTCTGTAGGATAAACCTTAAAATTCTATTTGGGGGCAGAGGGATGGCTCTGTGAGTAAAGACTCCTAAGTTTGACCCCTGGAATTCACATGAAGGTGAAGAGAGAGAATTAACTACCCAAAATCGTCCTTTGACTTCTATACATGCATCATGGCATATGTACCTTGTGTGTGTGTGTGTGTGTGTGTGTGTGTGTGTGTGTGTGTGTAATACACACACTAATAAAAGGTTTAATTACTCATCTAGTTGGCCTGGTGATAATATTATCGCTAAGAAGGAGAGGGGGAAGTATCTAACTTGACTATTTCAGGCACAGTAGGTGAATAAATCCCACAGTAAACTCAAGAGTTAATCTAGGTTTCAAGTCTCTCTCTTTTTGTTTTCCTTAAATATTAGCCTGGCTTTACCATCTGCTTATCCCACCTAAATCAACATTAATATTCAGGAAATTATCAAATATAAGACTCTGGAAAAACAATCTCTAGCAGACCAGTGAACTTTTTGTTAAGACTCGGGCAAGCAGCTGAAGTTAAGTGGAGGAGCATCTGTCTGGGATGTGTAGAGTCCTGGATGTCTTGTTCTGCCCAACAAAACTGAGAATGTTAAAGCATTATGGTGAAGCCTTCTGCTTTCTGCCATCTATCATACAACGAGGGAACCTAAGGGACTACGACAAACCCCATCATAAAGATGTTGCAAGCGGGAACTTGAAATTCCAGTCCAACAAGTGGAACCTCTATTAAGAAGAGGATGTAGTCCCTGAGGTTAGTAACAATCATGTCACCCAGGGGGTAAAAAACCAGCAGGCCAGTAGATCATCATTACTTTTGACATGTTTAGAAATCTTTGAACGTCATCATTGAATAGTAACTCTGAACGTTCGTATCCATAAACAAGGGTGTTTTCTTTGGCTTTAGCTCCGGTTAATCATAACTATCATGTTTTCCTTCATGTCTGCCTTAGACACAGTTTCAAGAGATTAGCACTGTTTCATAACATCAAATAATGAGGTGATAAGCACAAACAGTATTTTATGCAATGTGTATGCATTTTGATTCAGTGAAAAGTCCTAGAAAATATAGAGAATTTGTGTAAACTAGACTCCAGTGCTGGCATTTGCCTTTATTGGAATAACTCCGTACTGTTGTTGAAATAGATTCTGTTAATAATAAACACCCTTTAATAGCTTTCATTAAGTTGAAAATGGGCCTACTGAGCCATTAATAATTTTTTTGTATTTTATCATTTGAAAAATTCCACAGAATTTCCACTAAAATTCACAGTATTTTGAAAGAAACATTTTATTTTTCAGCTTAAAAATCAAAAAGTCAAATGATACTTATGAGCTAAAAGCTGAGTACTGGACACTAAATTGGCAATACTTGTCTAGCAGGGGAAATATCTGTGAACTGAGCATTGGCCAGCAATTGCAGCAAAAACAATTTGTTTGGGCTGTAATGTAAGAAACTAAACCAGCAATTTCTTTTTCTGAAGCTCATCTCATTACCTGGCCTTCTGAGGCAGAAAACTAGATGCAAGTGAACCATCTAAGGCTGAGCACTAAGTGGGACTGTGGAATGTCATGTATTATGACAAGAAAATATTGCAGAAATCAAAGTACTCTTAACGGTGCAATAAAAAAATCTATAAAACACTTCAATATAAAGATAAGCTGTCTCACATTAACTGGATAGAAGGATGCCAAATGTGACACACCAGCAATCTAGGTATGGCTCAAAAAAAACCCATAAAATATAAGTGAGAAAATAATTCAACTGAAAAGTAATAATTCTAACTAGAAATATATGCACAAACTTTACCTGTAGTGTGAAGAACTGCAAGATTTTCTATATGTAGTATATATAATATATGAATATTATATTATATATGTTATATATATATGGGTTGTATTAATTCTGTGAAAAAATAGCTAAATTCAATAGCAGACAAGACAAAAGTAAAAGATAAGTACAATGTTTAGTTCAGGGTTTTATTAAAATACTAAATTATGTGTACATATATCATTATTCTCCCTTCCCAATACTGAAACTTTTCAAACTTTGATTATTTGCATGATAGAAAAAGAAACTTCTGGAAGCAGTGTACATGAAAGCCCTGCAGCCAGTCCGGACCACTACCTCTGTGAAGACATCAGGTCTCACCTAACCATGCCCTTCACTAAAATAACAGCCATGTATCCAAAGCCAGTGTAGCAGGTAAAGGGCGTAGCACTTTGGAAACTTACATTGCTCCAGCTGGCCAACGCTAATGCTTAGAAGGTGGTAGCCAGGCCCCTTGACGTACTAGATGTATTTGAACTTGAAAAAAATTTGTTGCAAATGACTGATCTGAGCAAAGAAACAAGCATCTAACAGTAAAGATGACTTTGGAAAATAATCAAAAATTCAAATAGATATAGTGTGAAGTTTTTATTATTTCTTGAAACGTAAGGATGAGCTGTGTCAAAAATATCACTAACTCATAAAATCAAAGTGTAACATGTTGAAGATCAACCATCTATCTCTATGGTGTGGTAAGTACAGTTTCCCAAAGAAGTACATAAAATTTAGTCTTAGCCAAAACACAAAGTTCAACAAAGAGAATACATAATTTCTTAAATAAAAGTAAAATTAAAAAATTGCCATTACAAAACTAAATTTCTGTATTACTGATATACAACTCTTGGTGAAAGATTTGATGAGGCTACTTAATGGAGTAAAGAGGGGCTGAAGGGTGGCTCAGTGGTTAGACATGTGTGCTGCTATTCCATGGGACATGGGTTCTGTTCCCAGACTACATGAAGTTCTAACCTCAGTGTCAGGAGAACTGATGCTGTCTTCTGGATTTTTCACCACACACAAATACCACACACACCACACTCACATACACACCACACATACCACACACTCATATACCACACAAACTTACACACACATACACACCACACACACATATACACATAACACACACACCATACTCACACACATACATACACCACACACAAACCATGCACACATACAAACACCACACACACACAAACACACACACCACAGACACATACACACCACATACACACAGATACACACATACACACACCACACATACATACACACACACTATACTCACGCACATATACATACATACATACACCACAGACACATACACACCACACACACACACCACAGACACATACACACCACATACACGCCACATACACATACACACACATATACACACATACACACACACCACAGACACATACACACCACACACACATACACACACACCACAGACACATACACACCACATACACACAGACACATACACACACCACACACATATACACACACCACATACACATATACACACACTGCATACACATACACACACCATGCACACCACACACACACCACTCACACACAGTGCATATACATTCATGCAGGCAAACAAGCATTTACATAAAATAAAAATAAATGTTTCTTTAAAGGAGAAAAGATTAGTTTCGACTTATGGGTTCAGAAAGTTTCTGTGAGTGCTTGAACCCAGTTTCCTCGGCAGAACATTTTAGTGGCAGGGACATATGACAGAGGAAAGCTACTCACTGTATGGATAAAGAGGAAGCAAAAAAGTGGCCAGGGTTGATGTGTCTTAAGGATTGCCTCTGGTTCCTTACTTCTTTCATGTAGGCCCACTTCTTAAGTTTCCACAGCCCTAAGAGCATTACCACCAGCTGGAAGTTGGGTAAACTATTCAACACATGACCTTTGGGAGGACATTTCATATACAGTCACCATTTAAACATTTTTTAATTTCATAATTTCTCCAAATTAAACTCTACATTTAGATGTGACAGGAAGTAAACTATCATTTTCATAAAAAGACATTGAACACATATAAAAATTTTCTAAGATAATGCTAGAGGTTTGGTTTAAGTAAATATCCTTATTCTCAGCAGCATAGCTGTGATAACCAAACTATATAATGGGATCTTGAGCAACCCGTACCGCTGTAGATTAGTAGAATAATCTTTAATAATTACAAAAAGTCCAACCTCAAAATAATTTTTCTTGATAAATGTTTCTTTCTGATGACGAGTTATCCTGAGATTGAAGGGCAAAGGTGTATTTGCCTCATAGATCTTACTACACAAGATGAAAGATACATTAAATATATGTTTTTATTATATAAAGCCTTTTAACAACCAGTGATGACTAGTCAAAGAATGCATTTCTGGGAAAAGTGTCCTTACTTCGAGATAGAAGAATGGGGATACAACAAACCATTAGAAATGGACGACTAGGTCAAGAAGGACAATCAGCTGCTTAGATTCTGACGCTGAGAGTAGTTTTTTTTCTTTTTTTAAGAAGAACAAACAAGTTCATATATCTAGAAAAAAATAAGCAAGAGGGAAAGTGGCCTTTTTCCAAATGAACACCATGAAGCATATGTCAGAAACTTGAAGATGTTTAATGGGAACACACAACATATGCCTTAATATAATCAAAATAAACAAAGCATGTATGTACACGAAGTTGAACAAATAGTATTCACTTGTGTTTTATCACAAACTGACCACCTATGCATTCATCAGCACAAAGTAGGAAAATAATGGTGATGTATTTCAAACTTCTTTCCACTCACAGAAGAGTCATTATCTAGAGAGTGATAAGTATTTTCTTGATTCCCACTGCAAGCCTTAATACTTAGCATCCATAGGTAAATACTATAATTTATTCTCTATATTAAATTAAATCATTTAGCTTCTGTTCCTTGTTCAGTTTTATTCCTTTGTATTGCACCTGTTAAGTCTTCCTGCCACTGTGTTTGGCTTGCATTGTTCCTATTTATTACGGAGTAGGGTCAAAACGGTGGAGAAAATCTGGGCGTATCTGCGCCTGCTCTGCTCTTATGGCTAAAGCATTGCTATTTGCCTCTCATCCAAGACTGGAGACACATTCTGAAGCTCCTCTCTGATGGTACTTAGAGTCTTAATTCTGAGTCTGGCAAAAGTACTGTAGACTTTACTGTGAGCACCCTCCTGGAATGAATGAAATTCGTAGTGCAAAAGGAGCTGGTGTTCCCAGATCTCTATCTTTTGCCAGAGGGTAAACCAAATAAATGTTCACTTCAATATTCACTCTGAACGATTTCAGACAATATATCTGTGTGTGTGTGTTTGTGTGTGTGTGTGCGCATGTGTGTGTACTACCCATGCACCTATACACATGGGCACTTGTGTGTGTGTCTATAAATGTGTATTGTAGTAAGTATGAGCATCATGCAAGAGTAGTACTATTCTAATTGTCAAGATTGGGCCAAATTCCTCACCTGTATTACAAGAAATAAAGTTGTCTAATTGGCCAAAGGCTTGATGACTAATGTTTTTGAGAGCTGATTGAGGCAATAAGATCTGAAAATATGATTTAAAATATAATGAATTCCACTCTTGTGTATGCCATAGATGATGCTGTTTCTCTTAGAACGGTGTTTGTAGAAGAGGTTTGTTTTTCCCTTTTAGGTAGATATCGGAAGGCTTGATAATCATTAAGATATTTGGAATGTGGCAGATGTGAGAGGGGAGGCAAAGACAGATTGTGAAAAACAATAGAGCTAGGATGAAGTGTTCCTGTTCTGTTCTTCCTAAATACTATGGCCAAATTAAAATTTTCTTCTCTGCTGCTATTTAACATTCAGTTTTAATATTTATCCTAAGACTTTAGCCCTGAAATATTTTGGTAAGAAAGGAAAAGTGCAATCTTTTATATTGAAAACTTTGGCTATTAAAAGTAAAATGTGCCCTGTGAAATAGTGAGGCCTAATTGTGTAGGAAACCAGATCTGCATGCCAGGAAAGAATTTTCCCAAGAAAATCCATCTGGGTCAAAACAAACGTCATGTTTGACTGATATACCAATTGTGTAATAAATTTCTATGTTGAGTGACCCATTGGATCCAGTCATTCCTCCAGTTGCAATGATGTACTTTAAAGTTCATTGTTAATGATTTAAGAAAAAAAAGACTGACAGACAATGAAAATAAATAAGAGTTTATCTGTCAATTTACTCAAACTTATAGGAGAGGTAGGTACTTTAAATAGGTATGTGGTTCTATCCGCTAAAAATAAAGGATCTTCCAGAAGAGGGATATGGGTTAAACTGGAAGATTTTAATAACATGTATCAAGCGACAAATAATGTGTCTTAGGACCTGAGAAAAGTAGGAACAGAGAAGTCGGAACAAATAAATGAAACAGGAGGAGTAAAGAACAAGTCGCAGCTACGTACTCACATTCAAAATGGTGATCACTTCTGAAATAAATCGAACTTTATTGAGTTAACCTTGTAGAAAGTTTATCATGGGGACTGAATATTAATGAAGGAAAATGATGGCGCCCTGTGCTCTGTATTTGAGGAACCTGTGCATTTTCAAATATTTTAGTCTCTTTTACATGTAGGATTGTTTTGGGGATTTTTGTTTGTTTCTTGTTTTTGCTAAATAATTGACTTAAGCAGTACACATGATTAACTGTAGTTCCCTAGATGTCTCTCGGTAACAATAAATGTTTGTCACACATTTGTCTCCCTTTAAACTTTCCAAGACTTCTCTCTCGTGTACACTTCCCTGGCAGGTCAAACCATGAGACACTATTCTCATCACCAAAATATTGTTGGTCCCCAAAGTTACGGTGGGGAGATTAGAGCATCTGAAATGAAGAACAGGGTTTTTATTTACTACATATCATAGTTTTTTATTTAAATGAAGCAGCCTGATATTAAGTTCATGTAGCTCTCTCTGCTATAACATATCTGATTATAACCCATAAGACCTCTTTAATGTGTTTCATAATTCATCTATTGGCTCATCCAAAAAAAAAGTTCTTGAAGTTTAGTAGATGCTGTTTTAGAACTTTGTGACATATTGTTGCAATGGTTTCAGGTATAGAGTTATAATTTGATGGATTTTAGAGACCTTTTGACATAGCTATTTCCCATTCGCATTTCCCAAGAAAATTATGCAATTAAAATCAATATAAAACTTTTATAAAATGATTCTTCCTTTTCTGTTATTTATTTTCCTCCAATATTTAAAATATCCTGCTATCTTTCTATATGTTGTAATAGATTTGAAGCAGAGTTAAAAGAACTGATGTTAGAGAAAGAAATATAAAGGTATTCAAGTAAGAAATGGAAATTAAAAATTGAGATGTGTGTCAGAAAGCATGAATAACATTTAAACATTAAGATAGTTAATGGATATAAATCAACCCAATAAACCTTACAGGTACAATAATGGTGAGATTTCTAAATCCAAGTTGCAAGTTTTAGCTTTGGAAAACTATAAACATGACATATTTTGTGTACCTGAATTGTCTTTAAACAATGCTAGAAACCAATGTTTTTGATTCTGCAACCAGAAACATTAACTGGAGAATGAGTTTCAGAAATACAGAATCAGGTCGAACGGTGATGCATCATCAACAAGACATTTATGATGATGCCATTTCCATGAAGGCAAACTGTATACATAGCATCAATACACACTCATTCTTTTCTTCAGCAGGGATCTGGAGAGAGCAAGCTGTTTCTCAAGATCTAGATCTATATGCTAGAGAAACAGTGGTGGACAGTCTCTATGTAGTGAACAAAGAAAACGAAGACATAGTCATTGCAGGTGTCAGTCCTCTTTAATTAGTACATCTCCATTTGGAAAACGTGGACCCTCCGTACTCTAGACTGCATTTGGGAGATCCTTTCTGGTTAATCTCTTTGATAGCCAGTGAAACCTCCACAACCTGTGCTAAAATATTCCTCCACTGTATTAAATATGGAACCTGATTACCATTAAACTGCCGATCTACTTGAAGGCCACCTTCCACACTGAATATTTAGAGCCTTCCCATTTAAGATATTCAGTAATCATTGAGTATTAGGACGACAGACAGTCACCAAAAATATCCTAAAAGAAATCTATAAAAGGCAAATACGAACATAAAGTCTACATCTACTGAGCACAGTAAACTGATGTCAGGAAAATTAAACAAGCGTTTTTATTATCTATAAACTTTGGTTGAATAGATTTGTATTCTATGTTTATGTCGAGCAGCATTCTATCACTTGCAGGACACCAACAGTTCTAAAATTTCAAGTTCTTTGTTAGGCTGAGTGTGTCAGCGGTTGTCATGGGCAAACACAACACAAAATAGACTCAGTGACACAGGAGAACAATCTTTAAAGAATTCATGCAAGTATAGGAAGCAGAATATGGGTCCTCTGCAAAGAGGTCAATATATTACTCTTCGAATTCCATGAATTCTACAAGAGAAAAGCAAGGTAAGGTAAGGTAAAGTAAGGAAAGGCAAGGCAAAAAGTCAAAGTACTGGTCAATAGCCTTTAAATTACAGCATTTATCCTGGATTAAATGGATGGACCCAACATAATCCCAATAATTTTATAAGTAGAAAAGAGAAATAGAAGGAAGCCTAGACAGGTATGAGAGTGAAAGCCATGATCCAAGCAGTGCAGTGATATCTGGAAGTCTATATCCCTGATGTAGTTTGAATGTGAATGACCCAGAAGGCTCATAAACTTTTTCCAAGTTTGGCAGTACTGATTAGGAAGGATTAGGAGGTGTCACATTTTGGAAGAGGTATGTCACTGTGTGCAGGCTTTGAGGTTTCAAAAGACTCACCATTACCAGTGTGCTCTTTCTCTCTTTTGGTTGTGGATCAAGATGTGAGCTCTCAGCTGTTTCTACAACCAGGCCTTTGATTGGCCATCATGGACTCTAGTTCATTGAAATTGTAAACACAAATAAATATAATATTTTACAAATTGCTTTGGCCATGGTATTTTACGACAGAAATAGAAAAGTAGTTAAAACAAGTCCCTAGGGGGAAAATGCTGCCTAGTAACACTTTGATTTTGATCTAAGAAGGCTTGCTTTATATTTTTCAACTCTTAAATTTAGAGATTTTCAATGTGTTTTTTAAGTTATTAAATTCATATGATTGGTTTTGAGAACAGGATTTGACTAAGGGAGAAGACAGAAAAGTCAGGGTGTGCAAAATCAGAAAAAAAGTTTTTAAATTTGTACAAGAATACTTCAAGGACTTGGAAGTTTACTTAAAGTGATGCAGGATGTCACTGCATGATTCTAAACTAGTGAATTTTACCAACTGAAAACCCATCAATTGAGGGCCTGAGGATAGATTATAGACATGCCTGGAAGAATATTACCTAGAAAAACATGAAGATAGAAAAGATAAAAGAGAATTTTTCAAATGAATATAT
>LOEQ01004047.1:29867-46616 GCA_001685075.1 Bramus lutescens
GGTTTTGATTCTACTTCATGTACAGGCTGTGTGGGATCCTAGTCTGTTTGGATGTTCACCTTCCTTGACCTGTATGGAGGAGGGAGGACCTTGGACTTCCCACAGGGCAAGGAACCCTGACTGCTCTTTGGACTGGAGAGGGAGGGGTAGGGGTAGTGGGGGGAGGAAGAGGGAAAAGGGAGGAGTGGAGGAGGTGGAAAATTTTAATAAAAAATATAAAAAAGGAAGAAAAAAATCTTAGTGCCTAAACATTGATTCTTTGTTGTTGGGGTGTACATATTCATGCTGCTTTGTCATCCTGATGAATTGTTCTCAGTTATCATCAAGCAGTGTCTTTTTCTCTGGGCATCCTTTCTGTTGTAAGTTCTCTTCATCTCATGTGAATATTCTCTCTGACCTCCATTTCCTACTTGAATCCTGCTCCATGTGTTTTCTCTAGAACAGTTTGCATCTTCATATTAAATGTGTGTCTTTTTAATGCTCTTTGATGGAAATGGTACTTTTATTATTTACTTTGTTCAGTTCTGACTTTTAATTAGGTTTTGTTTCAGTAACATTTAATGTAGTAATTTATATACTTACACTATCACCACACATTGGTTAATTGATTTCTTTTCGTGCTCTCATTCTCTTCCTGCATTTTTAGATTATTAGAATAGTTTTTAATTCTATTTTAACTTATGTGTTGCTGTGCTTCATTAGTATTCTAGTTACATATCATTATACATTTAAAACATGATTTTCATTGTTTTTGAAGATATTTGTATGTTTATTTACATGTATGTGCATATGTATATGTATGTTTGGGCACATACATGCCATCTCACATGGGTGGCTGTCAGAGGACAGCTTACCATCATCTGTCTTCTCCTTTCACCTTGTGGGTACCAAGATCAAACTCAAAGAATTGTGCTTGACAGTAAGCACCTTTGCTATTGAGCAAAGTCAGCAGCCCCAAATGAATTTTTACAGAGACAACAATATATATCCTAAACTTACCAGGTTACTTGTAGGGATTATTGTACCATTTTGTGTCAAATTAGAAATCTTATGGATACACAGGTTTTTCTAGTGATTTAATTATACATATGGTCATATATATTTCATACATATTGTCAATGCATACAATCATAGCTGTCTACCTTGATGATCACACAAGTAGATATTGGGAATTTGAGTTGAAACAATATATTTTTATAAAACTTCAGAAAGAAAATCTTTCCAGACGTTGACCAGTTTCAATACTTCTCATTTAATTCAGTATTTTTCCTCTGAATATGTTTCTGTTCAGCCTGAAGATATGTATTGAGAATTTCTTACACTGAAATATTTTGCTGGTTTTAGGTTTGAAAAATGTTATTTTAGTTTTATTTCTAAAGATCTGTCTCCCTTGATGTGAAATCTGCATCTAATTTAATTCCAGTGTCTTAAGGACAGAGATGGGTGTCTCTGGATTCCATAGTCTCTAATGAGAAATGTGTGTTTACCTGTGTTGCACAGCTTCTGTATTTGTGGTGACTTCTTCTCTTCCTTCTGATGTGTTTCAAGTTTTCCCCCACATCTTTCAGGATTTTGAGTTTGGGTTATGTATGATATGTTTTGATAGGATTTTCTTTAAATATGTCTTTTCTTTGGGGGTGTGTGGGTCATGAACATCTTCAACATTTATGTTTTATCTTGGAAAGTTTGGAGCCATTCTAAATGCAAACTCATTTTTATAGCTTCATTTTCCTTTCTTTTCTCTCCTTCTGGCTGTAAATAGAGATGGCGCTTTCATTTCCCAGCCACCCAGACCAGAACAATCACGCAGAAACTGTATTAATTACAACGCTGTTTGACCAATGGCTTAGGCACATTTTTAGATAGTTCTTACATCTTCAGTTAATCCATTCCTATCAATCTATGTATCACCACAAGGCTGTGACTTACAGTAATGTTCTAGCATCTTTTTCCATTGGTGGCTACATGGTGTTTTCTCAATTCTGCTTATTCTCTCTATCTCTGTTCAGATTTCTTACCTGGTTTTACTCTGCTAAGCCATTGGCTGAATCAGCTTTATTCATCAACCAATAAGAGCAACACATATATACAGAAGAACGTCCCACATCATTTCCCCCTCTGCTCATGCCATGCTCATCATGTTGCAGAAGGCAAAAGTTTTGAGCACAGGTAAGGGGGTGTGCCACATTATCCAGACTGGACATCTTGCATTTTCATAGTGGCACAGACTTGCAGTCTTTCCACCTGAGGCTGGGGCAGGAGAATTGTCAAGTCACAGACAGACTGAGCTGTAGAATGAGACCCCATGTCAAAAGAAAGAAAAATAATAGAAAAATGAATATGCATATCTCTGGCTCAGGTTTTCCAAACTGGCTTTACTCTGCTAAGCCTTTGACCAAAACAACTTTAATCATTAACCAATAAAAGCAGCGCATATACAGAAGGACATCCCACATTATTCTGACACTTTCATGATATATTGACTGTATCTTTTGATGTTTCACATAACTCCCCTGGGATCTATTCTTTTTTCTATCTATTCATCATATTGGACAATTTCTTTTAAAATATATAGAGGGTTTTGTCACTCATATTTTCTCTAATGTCCAGCTCTTGAAAGATGTCATTTCCTCATTTTTGATGATTTCATACTTGTAAACAAAAAATATTCACCTCCGTCACCTTCTCTCATTATTTTCCCAATCCTACCAACTGTCTTTTTCTGAACTAGTCTCCTTCCACTTTCATTATCCACCAACTTTAATAATGGTTGCTTGTAGGACCTCGAGCAGGGTGTTGTTTAATGGAGCCCAGGCCACTTACCAGATAGTTAAGAAAATGACAAGTCCTCCCTTGGAAACTGCCGGCTACTCCTAGTGCCTCAGGAAGGGGTGGCATCTCAGGAGCCCCTATTCTGCACATAAGAGGATGCTGAAGGGCTCGGTCTTATGAAGGTCGTGTATAGTCAGTCACAGATGTTGTATGTTCATTAGAGTCATGACCATGTCATAGCAGGAAGACAGAGTTAATAGCACTCCTATGAAAGTTATGGCTCTTGTATTCCTTCTGTCCCTTCTGGTGTCCCCTGGGCCTTGGAGCTGTGTGATACCAATGCCTAGTTCAAGTCTAGCCCTCATCAGTCACTTGTTCTCAACACTTGGAGTAGTTATGAGTTTGCTTCAGAATGTTTCTGTTTCTCTGTTGAGATCACAAATCTTCTCATTCATTTTGAGGACATGCTTTTAACCTCATGGGACATAGTTAAAATAGCTGCCCAGACTAGCTCATGGGGTAATTCCAGCAATTTGTTCAGCTGAAATCATCAATTGTTTATCATCTTTTCCTTGAGAGTAGGCCATATTTTCCCATTTCTTTGGTGTTAATTTTAGACTGTGTGTGATAGGCAGTGAATAGTATGTTCTGTAGATCATGGATTCTGTTATGCAGCATATCCATGTTTTTGCTTCATTGGGTCACCAATCCCGTGAGACCCCAAAACTGTCTTGCTTTCTTCGGATAATGGTTGAAGTCTTATATCAGTTTTCAAGTGTTTTACATCATGGCCTTGAACATTCTGCATGGACATGATATTGAGTGGCCCGTTAGTCTAGTGTGGGTTAACATTCAGAATACAGGACTCTACAACATTGGGCCGATGATTTCCCAATAATTGCTTGGATACTTTCTGTGGTCTGTCTATCCAGACCTTACTAGAATTTTAGCCCCATGAACCTTATTACCTAACCTTGGTGTCATCATGATAAAAAACAAAACAAAACAAAAACAAAAACACAAAAATGAAGAAGGGATTGCTGATGTCCATGACTTCAAGTTTTGCCTCCCCTCTATTCCCAATGTGCTTTGTCCAGAATGTTAGGAGGTTTTCAGCTAGAAACACTGGCTTGTATAAAGATTATTTTGGCATATCAGAGGCTGTTTCCAGTTAACGGGTGCATTAATCAGCATTCTCTAGAGGAACATAACTTATAGAATGAATATATATGTATACACACATATATGATTTGTTATAGATCATATTTATTATAATGGCTTACAGGGGTGGTCCAGCTAGTACAATAGTGGTTGTCTCTCAGTAGAAGACCCAAGAATTCAGTAATTGTTCAGTCCACTAGTCTGGATGTCACAGCTGGCCTTCAGTAGATTATGGCATCCATAAAAGTAGGGTCAAATGCTGTGAAGAAATGAATTTGCCTGTGAGAGTGAGGGCAAGCAGGCAACGAGCAAGAGCTTCCTGCATGTCCTTAATGCAGGCTGCCACCAGGAGATGTGGCCCAGATTAAAGGTGGGCCTTTCCATCTCACATGATTTAATTAAGAAAAACATCCCCCACAAGTGACCCCAGCTGATAGGGTTTTATTAATCCCAGATATCATCACATTGACATGAACAGCCATCACGAAAGAATTTTTAAAAGAAAACTTTTGGAGCCAACAAGAAATTTTGAGAACGACACCATGGATGAGAATTCAGACTTGAGATACTGATTCTGGTGCACCCTTGGGTAAAGTAGATGAATCTTTGTAAGTCACCAGTCCTTTAACCCTTAAGATATTGATCCCATCTCTATCAAGTTCACAAAATTCAAGGCTTGAACAGAAGCTTGGACATGATAAAGTTTGGTTTATTGGTTTCAACTCTCATTAGGGGCTGATAACACCCCCATGCACTCACAACTTCCCAACAGCTCATTCTAGTTTTGGCTTTTTCATCCTCAAAAGACTTCATAGATTTGTAGCCTTCCACATCACATATGTACCTTTGAGCTTCTATTCTTATGTTTAAAGCTCAGTTTAACTATATACTATTTTTCTTTTGTGTGCTTCTGAACATGGTTTTTAAATTTTGAATCGAGTTTTATAATGATACCACCTCTATCCAACTGCTGTCTCTTTTCTAGACTTACCTCAAACCCTATATGGTTCCTTTATAGCATTTATCCGTTTATTATACAATTTCATTACATTACAGGTACATTTATAGAATTATCAATTCCTTATCTTGTCTTTCTCCTCTTCCCCCCTCTTTCCTTGTCTTCCTCCTCCTTTTTTTTCTGGATTAACTTCCTTCCTCTGCGGAGTCCATATCCTGCTCTGGTTACACTAGTTGCCATTTGGCATCTCGGATCAACATTCTCAGACTTCAAAGAATCTGAGAGTCTCACACACTTTGTCTTCCGACTCTCTTTTTATTCTCTCTCCAGTGATGCTCAGCTCCACACAATAGCTAAACTTGCCCACATCCTGATCGCTGCCATCCGTTCTCATGGTTATTTCTCAGCAATGTTTTTGTTCACTCCACTAACATCTGCCAGAAGGGTTCAGTCACTTTTCTTAGGAAAGTAGCTTTCCAAACAAAGCTTTCATTGCCCCTGACCTGGGCCTTCTTTGTTTTTTTTTTTCCCCTCCCGCTTCAGCAGTGGTTTCTTTGGGCTTCCTTTTCTTTTCATGCCCCTAACTTCCAAGGATTGTAGTTTCTATACCCTGTCTCTAAGTACACACATGTGTTTGATGATCTCATCCAATCGCCTGGCATTAAATACCAAGTCTTAGCTTGTTCTTTCGCAGTGCAGTTTTAGACTCATACACTCTCTGGGCTGCCCAGATGACTTTCTGAGTGTCACTCAAATCAAACAGAAGATAACTTCATTTTTCCTGTCCGAACTTTTCATGTTTTAAAGATGATAGTTTATTTATTCTAATTCTAGCATACCCTCAAGTTCAAGTTTCTTTTTGATTTTCATTTCTTCACACCTTATGTTTAGCCCATCTGAAAACCCTATTTGCCTTGCTTCCCATTACACAAAAAAAATCTCTAACTCTGGCTTTGTTGACTGAGGTTTTCTGTCCTGTTTGGTTCCTGCAGCTGTTAAGTCCTAAAGAAACCACACAGAGGTCTACATTAGTTATAAACTGATTGACCCATTAGCTCAGGCTTCTTATTAGCTCTTATAACTTATATTAGCACATTGTATTTGTCTATGTTAGCCACATGGCTTGGTACCTTATTTGGCAAGGCAGTCACATCTTGCTTCTTCTGTAGCTGGGTCACGACTGTGGACTGTGCTTCCCTCTTCTGCCCCACCTCTACTTTCTGCCTGGTCACCCCGGGATATGAAGGACGGACCGATGACCGGTATCAGCGTTTATTTAAAATATAAGTGGCAGGTACATTGTCCCACAGCACTGCCTCAACTACAGTGTGGCCTGTGCCATCTCTAGCTCCTACCTGGATGGTTCAAAGTATTCTAATTAATCTCCTTGCTCTACTTTTGGTCACATATTTTATGTTCTAAAATGAGCAAAAGCAAAAGTTAAATTTAAATCTTTAAGTTAAATCACAGTGTTCTTATGCCCAAATCCACTCAATGGTGTCCCCTTCTTCCCTTGGTGCATAGCAACAGATGCTGTCCTGTTGCCTGCCACCTTCTTTTGTACTTCAGTCTATTTTGTTTACTAGCCTTTTATGGGGTGGTACTGGGAATTGAACCCAGAGCCCTGCCCACACTAGGCAGGCGCTCTATCATAGAGCCTACATTATCTAATCTTTCCTTCTAGCCACACTGGGCTTGCTGTTTCTCCTTAGACATGCCAGATAAACACTAGCTTGATAATTTCTGGGCATGATAGAAGGATTAGATGGGATAGTTGCCAATGTAATACAATATTTTAATTTTTATGAGACTAATATAATTACTGACCCAAATAAAAGCATGTGTAAATAATATGCTTTATTACTATTGTCATTAACATTCCCATCAATGATAACAACAAATTATGAGCCAAGTTCCTACAGCTACAACAACAAATGTTAGGGTATTTGTGCCGTGGTGAGTCAGCCCACCGGAGTTCAATAGACAGCTGACAATGACCTTAGAAAGTACAAAGCTGATTGGACTTGCAGTTGTGAGAATTAAAAAGGATGTTAATGTAGAGGTACCCTCCCTTCTGCTCTAGCTTCTCCCACTCTTGGTGGTGGGTGTAACACAGCCTTGAAGCCAGTTTCTTCTGTATCTTTTAACATGAGTGAGCTTTGGGGTCTTTGAGTGTAGCAAGGTGGGGCAGGGCTTCATGAGGGGTTGTTTCTATGTTTTGCTATAACTCCTCCTCTGTATTTTCCAAGAACAGGTTCCAAAGATCAAGGAAAATAGGAATCATTTTAAGAAAACATTGAAGAGCAAATTCCAGCTAAAAAGTAAATAAAAGGAAGAGTATAGCTGCTATGTCAGAAACAGTGGTCACGTTGTCCCCGGCCAGAAAATGGCTCTTGAAAGGAATGCAGTGATAGAGGCTGCCGCAGGTTCACCAGAGGATAGACACAGTTCAGCTGTCAGCTGCTCTGGAATTGATATCCCAGGGATGTGCTGGAAGAATTTTCCTGTGGTGAGCGCTATTCTTTCCTGGGTCTGCACATAGAAGAAGACCACAGGGGCATTTTTCCTGCAAGAGTTGAAAAGTATTTCCTGTGGGTCTAGAACAATTTATATGGAGTCTAGTAGGTTGTGTGGGTGCTGCCTGTTGATCCCTCAAGGCCCTTTCACCCGCTCGCTGTATTACTCTATTAGTGAAAAGAAGATTTTCTAATTGAAGTCACAATTAAATCTGCCTGAAGTCGGCTTATGTCCCTGTCACTTCTGGAAAAAGCCATAGGTATCCTTTCTTTGAAAGGACCCCTTAAGCAGTTGTTAGAGGTCAACTGTTGAGCTATCCTAGAGTCCTCTGCCTTCTCGCAGCAGTGAAGGCCCACTCTGTTTATCATAGGACATAGGAAAATTAGTAATCATACAATTGCATGGCAAAAGATCTACTGTTTTGCTTCTGACAGGCAAAAGCTAATGATATATATGCATGTATTTATATGTGTATGTTGTGAGAGGCTGCTTGTTGGTTCCCAGCTGCTCAGCCCCAAAATAATCACACAGAAACTGTATTATTTAAATCACTGCTTGGTCCATTAGCTCTAGATTCTTATTGGCTAACTCTTACATCTTAATTTAACCCATTTCCATTATTTTATATTTTACTACAAGGCTCATGGTCTACTGGCAAGGTTTTAGCATGTCTGTCTCTGGCAGCAGCTCCATGGCTTCTTCCTGACTCTGCCACCTTTCTCCCAGCATTCAGTTTAGTTTCCCCGCCTACCTCTATTTCCTGTGCAGACCCAATACAGTTTCTTTGTTAACCAATGATATTCACAGCATACAGAGGGGAACCCCATATCACCTCCCCATTTCTGTTTAAATAACGTAGTAAAATTACATATAACAAAATACGTATCAAGTAAGAATTACAATTACAATACTTACATATATTTTATATTTTATTATGGCTAAGAAAAACTCTATTATTACTATCTACTCTTCAACTCCATCAATGACTCCAGGAGGATATTATATTACCTAAGCAATCAGAAAGTACATTGTAAGCAACTTCCAAAACTCTAGAATTGACAGACTTCTCACTACCTAGATATTCACCCAAAGTTCTTCTGTACCGCTGGGGTATCCATCTTTAGCCTATAGGCCCATAGTATTCAGCAGACTTTTCCATGAGGCAAGAAATTTTATATTGGCAGTTTGTCTGTCACATTTTTCTGACTCCTCATGATTTTCTGACAGGCTCTTGCATGAAGCAGGAACCTCAAAGGACAGTCTCACCTTTAGGCAAATTTAGCAGTCATTTCTCCATGGGTCCTGCATGTCAATATACCATCAAGCAGTCCAGGCAAGAGCAATTTCTTGTATAATTCCATAAGGAGTCTCTTCTATGTCCATCTTCCTCTTGAAGTAATTGGTGCTGCCAGGAGCAGCTGTGTCTCATTGTCATAAAAAAGTCCTAAGTTCTTGAAACATTTTAAATACCACATTCTATAGTCTTTGAAAGGTTTGAAGAATGCCTATCCCTCTGAAATATGTCTCTGTACATTTAGAAAATCTAACTAACATGACTACAATCTTGAATATTGTAGATGACTCTCTATCAACTTATATGTTTAATTATATATTACACTTTTAAATAAGCTGCCCAAACACAATACCTTAATCAAGAGCAGAAATATACATAGAACAAAATTGATCTTAAATTTGTATCAATAAACCAAGATTCATACCAATGCAAATCTCTATAGCATATTCCCCTTTAAATGTAAAGAAACATTTACAAACAATATTTGGGAATCTGACAGGCAAAGGCTAATGGCATATATGTATGTATAGATATGTATTGTATATATATGATACAAATGTGCATATATATACACTTTTTTTGCAAAAGCAACATAATATATTTTTTACCTTCCTTTTTTCTCTCACACACAAAAGCTGCATACATTTCTGCAAGAATGAGCCCTGATATTGTAGAAAAATCTAAGAATCATCTAAAACAAGTGCTTAGCATAAATAAAAAAGATTGGATGATAACATAGCACAACAAAAAATAATTTTAGACTTGCCTCATTGCCCTGAATATCTGCAGAGCATGGAACTTCCAGCAGAAAGCAAAACCATGTAAATAATAAATGGGTACTATAAATTAAAACTGGAGCAATTACAAGAGGCATCCCCCAAATAATTCTATATTCAGTGGGTTCCAGATATATCGGAGACACTCTTATTTGTTTTATAAAACAAATTTCACTACCAAATTAAGAGGATTCTTTTATGTGCCTGAGTATAATGGACCATTGAATTAAAATGGAGTCTTTCTGCAAAACAGTGAACCATTTGAATATTCCTAATATGATATACTCTAACACAACAAAGCTGAATTCCTCCTATGATACAAAGTCCCTCTTACGACATTCAAACGATTCCCAGTGATGTACTTAAAGCCAAGCTCACTATAACATTTATATTATTCCTGTTTTTGCAGTTAGAAAAGTATCACTGTATTTCATGGATGAGAGGCAGGTAATAGCCACTGTTAAAAAGGAAACCAAGGGGCTGGGGGACCACTCAGTGGTTAATAGCACGGGGTTGCTCTTCCAGAGAATTTTGTTCCATTCCCACCATCCATGAGGTACCTCACAACTATCTGTAACCCCAAATCTAAGGGTCTGATGCCCTCTTCTGGCCTCCATGGGCACCAGGCACCCAAGTTGTTCACAGATACACATGCAAGCAAAATATCCATACACATAAAATAGAAATAAATAAATCTTAAAAAAACAAACCAAGAGAATATAAGACAACAGTTTCAGTTATCTAAAAGCAAAAATCGATCAGGTTAAATACACGGGAAACACTTTGGTCATTAATTTTAACCTGTTTACTTACCCATTTCCACAGGTAACTGGTGTAGTATATGGTCCTCCAATGATGCAAATATATCTATCTGGACTTTCCTGTTAAATTATTCATACACAAGACAGCTTGCTTTAAGAATGTTAGAATCTCTCCCTTAGGAAACAGAACCCAACATTGCTCTTAAAAAATAATAAATAAGCCTGTTAGCAGCTTTTGCTTACCAATTTCTCTGTCTTTCTCTCCCCTCTCTCTTCTTTTTTGCTGTCTCTCATGGTCTCTGTTTCTCTCTGTGTGAGCTTTTTTGTTTCTCGCTGGCTCCCTCTATAACTGTCTCTCTCTGTTTCTTTCTGGGTGTTTTTCTGTCTCTCACTGTTCCTGCCTTTGTCTGTCCGTGTCCCCCAAACCCTATGTACGTGTGTACATATGGAGGTAGAGAATGTCTCTAGGGTTTTCTTTAATCAGCCCCTGCTCTTATTTGTTGAAGAATTCCTTGCTGAGCCAGGAGCTCACTGATTCAGCTAACCTTGCTCTGAGGCCCCTCCTTTCCTGACTCTCAAGTGCTAAGACTCACAGGCAAGATGTCATATCAATCCCGCTTTTATGTGGGTACCCAGGATCCCAACTGTCCTAGTCACGCATGGACAGCAAGTAGTCTAACCGCTGGGCAATCTTCTCAGTCCTTGCTTATAGGCTTCTGCCTTTCAGTCCGTGTTTCATATATAGTTGACATTGACTCTAGTGTTTCTCTCACGGGGCCATATTGGTTACAGTGGCCTCAGAGGCAGTAAAGCCACTACTACTTTCCTGGGTGTTCTATCCTGTTTGTGTTTTTGGAAACATTAGTGGGCACGTGCCTGTTTCTTCTCTGCCATCTTCTTTTGATTTAATACAATTGTTTGTATTGTCAGTACTCAAAACCGGAAACTAGCCAGGCACAGTTACACCTGATGTTAATCGCATTACTTGTCTGTGATTAATTAATCACAGGCGGAGGCAGGAGAATGACTAAGAGTTCACAGGCAGTGTGGGATACATGAGTTCCATGTCAACCTAGGCCATAGTGTGAACTTTGTCTTACGGAGAAATGGGGGAACTGGGAAGAAAACAATAAATGAATGAATGTGTGAGTAGCATAGGCGTATGGTCTCTTGTTCTTGCTATTGCTCTCAGCCCCATTCATGACCACTTGGATAGACATCCTCCAGAGACCTGTGCATTGATGGCATGGTCTTCAGCACACCGCCTTTGGGAGGTTGAAGAAACTTGAAGATGCAGGGCTACATGGGAGGGAGTTAGTTCATGAACAGCTATGCACATCCCAGCTACTTGACAGGTTGAATGTGGTGCTCAAGGTCAATCTCTCAAGGTCAGTCTGAACAAGATGAGACCCACCCACCCCCCAAAGAAAACAAGAATGGCTACATGTCTGCATTTCAGAGATAGCATGAGATTTTCAAAGATTTTAGAGGTTATATTACTTTTAATGTTGCCAAAATGGAAGTTGGGGGTATAAGCAATTTCTTTGGCATTGGATAAACATGACTTGACTAAGATATGCTTTGTGTGTGGAAGGCAGGGAGGTGTCTCTATGATCAACTGAGACATAGAGTCTCTATTTTCATGACTGACAGAATTAGTTCCCCTTTTTTTTCCACTAAGATAGTGCTTAAGGAACTGCACTAAGCATCTCATGAACCACGGTTGTCCTGTAGGTTGCTTATTTGTTTAATCCATGCAGACATCTATTTAGCAATAATATTTGTTGGCTTCCAAAATCCTCTTGTGAATTACTGCACAGCCTCAGTGTGCCAGGAGCCATGTCAAGTGCCAGGGCTACAACAACAATTACAGTCAACATGGCTTCTGGGCTTTCCCCTTCATGAGTTTATTCTGCCAGGGGTTCTCAACCTTGGCTCTTTGTGGGTCTGGCTGATTCTCTGTTGTGGGATATTTAAGAGCAACCTAGGATCTACCAACTACATAGCATTAGCAACTCTCTATAGTTGTAAAAATCGAAATGTCTCCAAATGCTCCTTTGGGAACAAGATAGTCCTGATGGAGAACCTGTGTGATAACTCCTATGTTGCACAAAAAGAAGAAACATTTGAAGTGGTACTGTTATCTCTGTTTTACAGATAGGGAAACTGAGGCACATTAGAGAATGTAATGAGGACTTTTCTGGATAGACATAAACAAATGTCGATGGACCATGTAGGGCACTGATAACAGACCATAGAAACAATTTCTCCCAAGTCAGGCTTGGCAAACCAATAAGCTTATTAGAATCACTTAAGAGAGCTTGGCCGTGGGGAAACATACTGAAGTGTGAGTGACTTGGGCAGCTTCATCACCAAATATGTGCCTCAGTACAGGAGAAGACTCACAAAAGCAGCTGCCCTCAAGTTCTATGGACATAGAAGAGACTCCTCCCTCCTTTACCAGCTCATATAATGCTGGCAAGTGCTTCATTTATCGCCGGAGTGTTGGTAGGGTCTTGGATCTTGGGAAGTTTCCTCTTCCCAAAAGTATCATGAACCCTTATGGACCTGTTTCTCTCTCCAAGAAGGGATGTTTCAATCTTTGAAATAGAGTCACATGACAAAGGGAGTCACTTAGGTAAAACTCATAGTAAGTGTCTGATGTAGAATTATGACTCCCATCTTATTGGTTTATCAGGTAAATCTTAAATTGGACCAATGGGGAAAACAAGTCAGACATGCCATAAACTGTGGGAGAAAATCATTATTGGTCAAAAAGAATAACATTGGTCATAGGTCTTAGAAAAGTAATTTTAATTATTTATGTAAATATGATATTTTATGGATGAAGGCCACTTACAAGAAGATAAAATTTTGGTTCTCCATAAATTCTGATAATATGATTCCAAATGATCCTGATGAAAAAGGGAAGTTTGGGGCTTTTTTTGAAATGTCTCCTATGTTTTTTTAGAAATCTCTGTGATTTCTAAGGGCTACTCAGCTCTTACAAGGAAAGGACATATATAAGATATCGAGGATAGCAGATAGGAAAGGTTTTAAAATGGCACCCAGAGGGCGATGCTGGCAGGGAGCTGAAAATTCCTGTGGTGGCTTAAATAGGTTATGGCCCTCATAACTCATGTGTTTGAATGTTTGGCCTATAAAAAGTGAGCCTATCAGGAGGTGTAGCCTTTTTGGAGGAAGTATGTCACTGTGGAGGCAGGATTGAGGGCACTTATATGCTCAAGCCATGCCCAATGAGGCAGTCATTCCATGATGCTTTACAGATGAAGATGCCAACCTCTCAGCTCCTTCTCCGGTACCATGTCTGCCTGCATGCCAGCATGTCCTGCCATGATGATAATGGACTAAACCTCTGAAGCTGTAAGCCAGTTAAATGTTTTCCTTTGTAAGAGTTCCTGTGTTCATGGTGTCTCTTCACAGCAATCGAAGCCTTAACTAGATAATTCCAAAGCATGCCAATGTGGAGGGTTGAGAGCTGTACTTACTAGTTGGTCTAAGCACAAGTTTTAGAATGTAGCTAGGAATTATTTTGGTCTAGTAAGCAGGCAGTAGGAGATTCTCCTCTAAATTCCCTGGCCTCACTAGCCTCAGGTCTTTTGTTAGGTTTCTAGTACCATGCTTGCTTTTAGACAAAGAAATACAGGCAGCTAATGACCGACTAGAGATGGAGAATTAGCCTCTTCCAGGGATGAGCCCCATAAGCGCACAGCCAATACAAAGTGTGCATCCCTGAAAGCTGTACATACAAACAGCAAAAATGGACTTAGCAGTTGTTATATACTTGAGCATTGTGGGTGTGTAACAACAACAACAACAGTAGTAATAATAAAAGATACCAATTTGAGTGAGAGATGGGGGTCATGAGAGGAATGGGGGGGCAGAATGGGAATGAGGAAATGACATAATTACATTTTTATTAAAGTGTGCTAAGTAAAAATGCCAATGACAACCATGAGCCCTTTGAAAGTTGTGTTTGGAAGAGACAGTCTCCGCTTGGGGCAGATGACCTGCTGGGAGATGACAGGGAGAGAGCACAGACATTTGGCTTAAGTTCTGCTAAATCAACTTCATCAAGGAAAATTATATTGGTAGGAAAGAAATATTAGAGCAAATTAAAAAAAAATTGAACTCAAAAGTAAACAAAAAGTCACAATATACCTGATTTGTGTGTTTCTTCACACATTCCAATATTAGCTAAATGTCTACTAGGAGCAAAACCCACAGTTCCTGGGTTCTCACCTCTCATCTGTCAGAGGAGGGGAATTTTCTGGGACTCCTCAAATGTTGAGATGTCTGAAATTTCATGTACAGGGCAGGGTCACACAAATGATGACCTAATCTGGTGTGAAGAAAGGGGAGCTAGGGCCACAGATGTATCAGAGTTAAAGATTAATGAGTGGACTCACCAGGATGGACACCAAAGGGTAGAGGTAGACAGAGATGCTGCCCAAAGGCTAAAACCTGCGTAATGGGCCATGGAGTGGATCTACCTATGAACACACTCACTATCAGCCACTTCTAAGAAACCATGGTTCATAAATATGATTCCGGAAGACTGGAGATGATTCAATCTCTTTTCCTTTAAAAACAAGATTTATTACTTATTTAATTGTATAGTGTGTGTATGCGTGTGTGTGTGTGTGTGTGTGTGTGTGGTGTTTGCATGTGTGTGTTGTTTGTGTATGTATGTGTGTATATGTGTGTGATGTGTATGTTTGTGTGTGTGCCACTATCTTGAGGGGCCAGAAAAGGGTGTTCGATTCCCTGGAGCTGTAGTTACAGGGAACTGTAAGCTGATGGTCCCAAGTGCTTGGAACTGAACTCCAGCCCTCTTCAAGGATATTGCAAACTCTTAACTGAGCCATCTCTTCATCCCATAGGAACTGGATTTCTTAAAATGGTGTCATGAAGAACTGGTCTATTTTCTCCTATCTTAACTGTTCTCTTTATATACAGGCTTTCAATTTAATGCCCATCATACTGGACACTTACAAAGAGATGAGTGGTCTAGTTTACATGTGCATTCTGTCAATAAAGGAGGAACAAATCTCCCCTCTGCCTCTCCCTCTCTCCTCACATGAGGCTCTACTTAGGGTATCTTTAGATTCTGAGTTTTTTTTTTTAATCCAGTGTGGCATATTCTCTCCTATAGTATATTAATTCCAACTTGGAGGATTTTGGGCGGTGTGATGAAGTGTGCCTGAAGCCATGCAAAGTGAGCCCTACTCTAGGGAAGACTGGTCCAGAGAGGCCAGAACTCTACAGAAGGTTATGTTCAGGGACAGCTGTGTGGCCGAATACCTTAGGACAATTTAGAACACGCCACCACTTCTGAGTCGTAGGCTACTACTAAACCCATGTGCAGGTCAGTTATTTCTGTCCCTTATCCTACTGTATTGATCCTGAAATATGGTGACCCTAATTGTCGATGATAAATAACAGCAAAAGGTAGCATGTTGGATGAAATGGTTAATATTAGAGGAAGTGGCTGACTGTTCACATGGAAAGGGAGAAACCAAAAATGTGAAGTTTGTACTATAAGGTCTCAGTTGTACTATAAGTTCTGAAAAAACTCAATTTTATGAATACTGGTTGGAGGAAACAAAACGATTGATGTAAAAGAAGGCTTGCAAAGCTTAATTAATCATGAGCTCCGTCTAAACCAGTGGTTTGACATTGTGATGTGACTGCTGAAAACACAAAGTTAATCTTTCTTTTCTTTTGAAATTTTTCTTGATGTTTTTCAAACCCTGGAACCAAAGCTACTTTTTTCTTTTTCTTTCTTTTTTTGAAAAAGAGGAACCAAATTAAAATTTAAAAGGTTAAGAAAAGAGTTCTTTTCCTTTGTAGTTCTTGGCTTCTTTTCACCCAACAAAAAAATCCTACACCTATAATATCAGCCTTAATGAGATTAAGAAGCTCCGTGTTATATTTATGTATTCAACATGCTACTTTGCATACATGCCTTAAAATGCCCTCCATTTCATGCTGAACTGCCTCTTCCTTTGTAACATGGGGACACTAAGAGCACCCATATCACAGGACTGTTAGGACAGTGACATAGAGTCAAACAAGAAACACCTACCTACGCCAGTGTGAGGGAAATCAGCAAGGCCCTGGGTCAAGAATATTTATATGAATGCTGAGGAATGGAGGTGAAAGAGGAGTGGGCCACCCCGGGGAGGACAGGGATTCAATGGCCTTAGGCAAAGAGGTGTCAGCCAAAGTTGAGTAAGTTTGAGGAATAGTGGATCAACAAGTATCCCCAGTTGAAGAACAGGGAGACAAGAACAATGGAGATAGGAAACTGCATACTGGGTAATTCTGTTTCATCAAAAGGAAAAATGAAGACGAGCTAGGGTACTGGTGTGTGTGTGTGTGTGTGTGTGTGTGTGTGTGTATGGGTGTGTGTATATGTGTGTTTATGTTTCCCTCTCTGTGTGTGTATCTGTGTGTTTGTTTCTCTCTCTGTGTATGTGTGTGTTT
>LOEQ01004047.1:76762-103963 GCA_001685075.1 Bramus lutescens
GAGGAGGCTGGGGAAAGGGAAACAATGCCAGGGACTGAAGAGGCTAGGGAAGGAGCCAGGGAAAAAGGAACAGAGAGAAGCCACAGTACTGAGGGAGCCTGGTGTCCAGTGTGAACTTTGATATGCTAATAGGCACCCCAGTCATTTGTGCCTGGTTTCTTTGAGACCCGACTTAATACTCAGAGTACTTAGTACTTTTCTTTTTGTTTTTGTGCTTGTTGAGTCTGGTCTGAGAAATCTTTCTGTATTCCAAGGCTATATCATCCTATGTCCCTTTTGCAGCATTGATCAACATGTATGAATCTTTAACCCACTTAGAATTCATTTTATATAGGGCTATGGAAGGGTCTGGTTAAAGACTTCATGTTCAAGAGCAGTTGCTCCAGAACCATCTATGGGCCCATCTCTTCTCCACTGATCTGTGACTTACCTGTATATAGTTTGGACTTCTCTGTGTCTGTCTGAGGTGATTCTGTTCTTCTCTGGTTGAGGTCACATGTTTTGATCCTCCTGCCTATTCTTCAACACCCAGCTATCTTCCAATACAGGAAAATCCAACTGTCCGGTAGCCCACCAACTTCTGGGACAAATAGCTTGCAAGACATCTTATTCCATTTATTATTTATTACATGTGTGTGCACACATGGGCATGTATGCTGTGTGTGGAGGTGTATGTTGAGGTCAGAGGAGCACTTATTGAAGTCAAGCTCTCTTTTCCACCATAGGATCCCAGGGATTAAATGCAGATCACCAGGCAGGGTGGCACATGCCTCTACCGACTAAGCCACCTCACTGGACCCCCACATTGAACTTTGCTGACCCCATCTTTTTGTCACTTTATACTAATTTATCAATCAAATTATCAACTTTCAGCAATCTTTCTAAAACTAAAAAAAACCTTTATATCTTTAAAGAATCACTTTGCAATTCTTGCTATGTTATGTTTCTTCAAAGATGTTGTAATAAGTGTTCTAATTTTCGTGTAAATATCTGGTAATTATCTAGATTTATTCTCAGGAGGACTGCAGTCATTTCCTGCTGTCGTGGTGACCTCTGTTTAGAAGGTCTCTGCTTACTGCTTATTATGTTCTCTTATGCTTACTGTTCTTATAAACAGAAGATTTAGATTTTCCCATTAATTCTCTCATGTAGACTATGATAGAGGTCTCCCCCCGGGTAGTCATACTATCTGTAAATGATATTTGCAATTGAAATTTTCAATTTCCAAGAATTGTTTTAGGACACATCCTTTGTTGTTATTTTATGATTGTTTGAAATGCAATATAGGTCTAAGGTTAAATCACCAATTAAGGGCTATTCAGAAAAACTTAATGTTTCTCTCTCCTTATATAGGCTTTTCCTTTAGCCTTTTATCTTCAAAATCTCCTCACACATTCTCAGGTAAACTACTGTGTAGTATCTTTTCTTTCCTGAGTCTTGTAGTTTTCTTCCCCCAAATGTCCTGGAGACTGAGTGTGGTGGCTCATGCCTATAATCCCTGCACTGTGAAGCAATAGTCTGAGGACTTTCATGAGTTCAAAGTCAGCCTGACTCTACAGAGTGAGGTCTTGGAGATGTTCCTACAATCGCATATAGGATTGTCCCTTGTTTCTTTAGAAAGCTGTATAATATTCTATTGTATGTGTATCATGGCATATTTAGCCTATGGTTGACTATTTTAAAACAGTTTTAATCTATAGCCTTCTGCTAGATGTATAGTGGTTTCATAAATGAGAATGGTGTCCTTGAGAAGGGTTACTAGATCAAAGATACATGCCTGATTTTGTTGTGTATGGACCAGATCCCGTGCCCCCAGGCTTAGATTCTCCCCAATGATTGGTGAGAGGTGCACTCCCCACAGCCTGGACAGCTGGGTGTTGTGTCAAATGTTTTGTCAATGTGATGCATGAAGAATAGTATCT
The DNA here is from genome assembly GCA_001685075.1 of Bramus lutescens. Classification (NCBI taxonomy): domain Eukaryota; kingdom Metazoa; phylum Chordata; class Mammalia; order Rodentia; family Cricetidae; genus Bramus; species Bramus lutescens. The sequence continues at coordinate 78,685 of LOEQ01004047.1, forward strand.
CACAGTAGTTCTACTTGCTTTTCATTCACAAATAATGCTGAAATATTCATCCTTTTGTCTTTAGAGTTTTATAGCATCATGGAAACATTTCTGTTTGCTTCTATTTTTATTTTGTTTAGATTTCAGAGCATTACTGAACTTAAGAGCTACTTTTTGACAACTCTGGAATCATTTTAGACATGGTCTCATTGAATTTACATTTTCACTATTTGTTTTCTTTCTTCCTAGAAAGAATGATTGGGGGAGGGGCTTTCTTATGTTTTTCAAAGTTGTCTGAGTTCTCTACTTTCCAGTTACCTTTTCCCAATATTCTGTTTCTTTTCTAAAAATTAAAAACTCTGTGTGTGTGTGTGTGTGTGTGTTTGAGTATGTGGGTACCTGAAGAGTCCAGAAAAGAATGTCAGATCCCTTAGAGCTGGAATGTAGGTGGTTGTGAGCTACTTGACGTGGGTCCTAGAAACTGAACTTGGGTCTTCTTACCCACTCAGTTATGTCTCCAGTCCTTTGCTCCCTGGTCAAGCTCTACAGTTCTGCAGGATTGGGAAATGAGCTGATTTCTTTTTCTCCATCGTATATGCGATGGCTGACGTCCTATAACAACAGGCTGGGTAACAAGAGGAAAGCCCAGATTTATTTAATCCCAGTGTTAGTGGCTATGGGAGCTTCTGGAAGATGATCCCCAGGCTCGGGTTGAGCTATCCATCTTTATGCACCATTTCAGCAAAGTGTGGGCAGCCACGGAGAATGATGATTGGGCAAAGGGGTCCCATCTAATGTCATACTCAACAAGTCAAGTTCCGTCTGTGTTAGTTTTTAGGTTCTTTTCTTCTGGGTTAGGGAAAGACACTTTTTCTGGAATGGAAGTCTTACAGCTTATATCCAAAGAGAGCCAGAGGACACCTTTGTGACCAGCTCTATTTTAGGAAGGCAGCCAGTGAGGATAATGTGTTTAGATTTCATGGCTGACATCAGGAAATGGGCTTCAGATTGCTGTGGCTTGCTGTGGGGGACAAGGAAGGAAGGCAGACAGGAAAGCTGGGGGTAACCTGGGAGAAACTTTAATTCTTAAGTGACTTCTACTTTGAGCTACTGTATCTTGAGCCCCTGCATCTTCATCTTCCTCAAGTTAGTCAGTAAAGCCTTCTTTTAGCTCTTTGAATATGTGAACACACTCACACAAACTGGTTGTGGTGACTGCAGTATCTGTGGTCTTTAGAGCCTGGGGATGTTTCTCGGGCACTTCTCCATCATGGTGGTGTGCCTCCTTATTTTACTTTACTCTATTTATGAGACGATGGCTTTGTGGGACTTTGTGTAGAACATGGAACTTAAAGAGAATCACCTAGAAGCCATATAAACTTGCTTTGTCGGGTGCCTGGAAACCTTTCTAAAATACAATTTTGATTTGAAATTTTCAGGCCACACACATAACATCAATTCTAGGTACAAACCTAAGCTTATTGACAGCTATTCCTAGGGGACACAGAGTCTTCTCACTCTTTACCCTGAGTCAATGTTGGAACTGGCAAGCCTTCTCTTATGGGTTGGTTCTTCCCAACTCGTCCATTCAAGGTATCACCCTTAGTGTGCTAGATTTCTGTGGTATCTGGCAACTCCTGGGGCCTCCTTAGACCACACAATCTCCTATGAAATTATCCTGACTCCATTTTCATTGCCTTCCTTCATCTTTATCATAACCTTGCTTTCAAAGAACCGCTTTTAAAATTCACTTATGCATCTTTAGGTTGAAGACTCCTCTACAGTGGGCTCATCATGTGTGTGATGAGCCCACCTTGTGATATATTCTGAACAAATAAAATACAGTCTGGTCAAGTTCAAAGTGCTCCTCCCTGCTTCCTTCCTGTCACCTAGGATACAACTGCAGCTGGGTAACTTACAGAAACAATGTTGAGTGAACAGAATCACCAGACAGAGAATGTACACATCATTCCATATAGATCAGTAGTTCTCAACCTTCCTAATGCTGTGACCCTTTAATACAGTTCCTCATGTGAGATGACCCCCAACCATAAAATTATTTTCGTAGCTACTTCATAACTGTAATTTTGCTACTGTAATGATTGTAATGTAAATATCTGTGTTTTCTGATGTTTTTAGGCAACCCCTGTGAAAGGGTCATGACACACAGGTTGAGAAATGTGGATTTGGACCAAACTCACAAGCACACACATGAGAGAATAATTACCTTTTACACTTTGATCATCAGATGATATAATTTTAGAGCACAATCTGCACACGTGGCTACTTATCTAACCAAGTAAACTTCTGCTCTCATAGTTTGAGATATAGGAGTTTTAAATTTTACCAAGCAAGAAATCTATGGATTTTACCACTGTGAGTTATCTATCCCTTTCACATTTGAATGAGATCAGATGGCTGTGTCTGTCCACGGTCCGTCCGGTCTCCGAGGTTTACTGGGAATAAACTCTCTGAGGTTACAGCAGCAGAGTCATGGGTTGTGGCTTTCAGGCCACTGATTGTCACAGGGTTGTTCACGTCTGTGTTTTTGTGGATTATATAATGCTCTCCATCTTTCCTTCCGTCCCAGCACTGGGAACACATCACTCCAGCTCTGTCCTATTACTAACCCCGTGTATTATGTACTTTAATGTAAGTATAAAAGCAACGTCCACCCTAATCTTCCACTTTATTAAAATAAAATCTTCAGCTATTCCTAACATTCATTTCTCTCTGGTGAACATTAAAACTACACCCTACCCCAGTGTTCCATCAGGCCATTAGCTAGAAGTACATGCTTCTATAAATATACTTGGACAGATTTAGAACTTTCAGCTCTCTGAAACAGGAGGTTAGACCACCTCTCCATTCATCCAAATATCCTTTAGTGCCTGTCAGCATTGTGGACACTCTTCATTACAGTGCACAGTCTGTGCATTCATTATTATGAATGGGCTCTAACTTCATTATATTTTCTACAGTCAGTTGCTTGCTCATAGGATGCGTATTGATTTAAAAAAATTAGATGTGTTTCATTTTCAACAGTAAAATAGAATTCTTTTAGATTGATTCTAATACTTTTCATTTGATCCTCTGATAGTTCCTAAGTAAACAGAAAGTCATGTACAGACTGACGCCAACCCCTTGTCTTCTTTGATGATATGTTGCCCATGTCCTACATTCAACTGCGCTGGCTAGACAGATGAAACCCTGTCATATGGTAGTAGATGTCTTTCTTCTCTTCTTTAATGAGAATATAAATAGTGTTGCTATAATTTCCTAGACATAAATCTATGTTTAACTGGTTATCAACTTCTTTCCGGCAGTCTTTATATATAACAGCCTTTCCACATTTGTGTGTTGAATTGTGGCCAGATGGAAAACAATTTTAATTTCTTTTTTTAGAGGTACAAATGATTGGCACTTTTTATGAGTCATATACAGCCAAAATGTATTTCTATTGTTTTCCATATAAACATAGATGGGCAATCTTGACTGAGTATAATGTCTTCTCATTTCCCTTTCAAAATTCTATTATTTGTCCATTTTCCTAAAATGTAATAATGCAGACATGATTGAAGCATGCCTGGTTTTAGATGATTTGTGCGCAACAATCATTTTTGACTTTTATCCAGTCTTGGTATTGAGACATTTTTCCATGGTTTCTGTGGTTGTGTTACATAACTTTTCCTGGGAAGATGGGAATCAATATCTCTTCCCCTTACGTAGGGTACCAAAGGCAGAGCAAGGAAGTACTTTCACCACATCTTGCTTGGTGAACATGAATGCAGTGACTTATAGTCACACAAGGGACTCAAAGGAAGTGGCATGTCAGAAAAAGCCCATCTCAGCATGGGTGAGGACTTCGGAAGAGCTGCGTCCCGGAGCTTTCTCTCACCAGCAATAATTTATCACTTTTATTCTCTTGGGTAAAAGTCTCATGAGCCTTGCCACTTTCTAGGCTTCCTGAATGTTAAGTGCAGTGAGCTTTCTGAATTCCTGTATTTCCTTAGCTTTCTCATTCTTATGCACCTCCTTCTTCATTCTAATGAAGAATGTTTTGATGCTGAGGAGACAGTTGCCAAAGTCTCTTCCAAACGCCATGTGAGGTTGAATTGCCCCTCTGAGAAAATGGGGAGGTGGAATCTTTAGGAGGAATTAGGTTTTGAGTGCTCCACTCTCAAGGGAGTAGGCATTGTCAATGCTGTTACTTGTCACAGACTTTGCTATTAAAAGTTTCTTAGACATACATGTTCTGTTGTTTCTGCCCATTGTCTCACACATGCTCTCCTCCCGGTGACACCCTTCCTCACATTAGGATGCAGCCTGAGGGTCCTCACCAGAGGAGCCCTGAGGGTCCACACCGTGGACTTGTCAGTCTACAGAACTGTAAATTTCTTTTCCAGGGGTGGAGAGATGGCTCAGTGGTTAAGGATGCCTGCTGTTCCTCCAGAGGACCAGGGTTTGGTTCTAAGTTCACAATTCCTCAGCCACTTGAGTTCCAGGAGGCTCCAAATCATCTGGCCTCTGAAGGCATCCACATCATGTGCACACACACACACACACACACACACACACACACACAAACAAACACACACACATGCACACACACATGCACACATACACAGACATGCACAGACATATACAAACATGCACAGATGCACACAGACACATACACCGAAAACAAAATTTTTAACCTCCCAAATTTTCTTTATCTTAATAAGTCTGAATGTGTAATCTTCTTTTAAAACAATAATTGAAAAGTCTCATTTGCTCACACTTTTCCACGTCCATTTAGACCAGTAGTTCTCAATCTGCACGTCAAGACCCCTTTGGCAAATCTCTGTCTCCAAAAATATTTACATTACAATTCATAGCAGTAGCAAAATTACAGTTATGAGGCAGCCATGAAAACAGTTTTCTGATTGGTGGTCACCACATCATGGGGAACTGTATTGAAGCATCGCATTAGGAGCGACAAGAACCACAACTCTAGATCTTCTACCTATATCTCAAGACATCTGTTTGTGAAACCCAGCATTTCTCTGGCATCCATTTTGTTCTTAGCTGTACAGATTTTTGACTGGGGTAAAGGCCACCTGAGCACACATGTTCTTCTCAGTGACTCCTCTTCCACCTGAGCACACACGTTCTTCTCGGCGGCTCCTCTTTCTCTGCCACTTCCAAACCACATTCTTAGGAGTCCACAGGCTCATCAGCTCTCTTCCACAACCCCATCTATTGTTTTGTTTCTGAGACCAGGATATGGATGTATGACCATGGCTGTATAGAAGGTGGCTGCAGAAAGTTTCAACGAGAACGGCACAGTCTACACATAACATCCTTTGGTCTATACCTTAATCGTGGTTAAAATATTTGGGGAAAAACCCAAGAATGTTCAGCAGAGAAGCACACAAATATCCCCATTTTCATTCCTGGTTATAGTTACATTCAAAAGCACACAAAATAGGTTTTCTTTTGCACATACAACTTCAGCACGGGACATAGGTTTTGCCATTTGACGCATACTATCGTATTTCTTGTTTTGCATAGAGGTGCTGTCGCAGAAGAGCCAGCATGGGCCTGTTCCCTCTGTGAAGGTCAGTTTCTCTCTCACCAGGCACATGATGTGTGCGACCATTCTTTGCTCTATGGTTTACAAAGGAGTCTCTATCCTAAATCCTAGGCTGGGGTGCATATTTGATCTCCAGCCCTCACATGTAACACATACTTCAAAAGACAAGCCGAAAGGTCACAGTCACCTCTTGCCAAGATCCTCCTGGGCCCTGCCACATGCTGCCCATCCAACATCTCATTAGATTTCCATAGACAAGCTAAGAAGATTCTACCGCCAACCCCCTCTCGCATATTATAAGACAGAGAATTAGCCAGGCCATGCCACCCCGCCAAGGTCACACACTTTTTAAATGGCACCTCCAAGCCTTCATCTGCAGAATAAGTATTCCTGTCCTGAGTCAGCCACAGTGGCCTCCAGTCTTGGTATTCCAGAGCATGGATGGCTGGTAGAACACATCTGAATGCAATATTAGAATCCCTTTCTTCGTAGCTGTGGCGTTGGAATGACATTTCTATGTTTTTAATTTCATCTATTGTGTTGTCATAAAATGTGAGCTTTTATGTTCAAATAAAATGTCTTTGCTCATGACTGCCTCACATCTGACTGTAATATATATATATATATATTCATTCTCCAGTCTTTAATGTGGTGTGCTTTTGAAAATGGAGAAACTGTATGAGAGGGGAGCACATAATTTTAATTTGATGTAGTCCTGTGCTGTGTTTGAACACCTGGGCCCTTCCTGACCTCATGTGCTAACATCCTAACCCTAAGGGCAGTGGTACTGTGAACTGAGACTTCTGGGAAATAATCAGATCATGAGGGTAGTTACCTCATTAGGAGGTAGGGCTCTCCTAAAAGAGTCACAAAGGAGGTCCCTTGTACCCCTACATTCGAGGACTCGAGGAGTTACTACCTATGCCCTAAGAAGCATGCTCCATCAAATTTGCTTTGATCTTGCAACTCACGGCTTCCCAAAATAGAAGGGAAAAAAATTATTGTTTAAACCACTCAGCTACTAGTATGTTGTTGCAGTACCAGAAATGGACCAGGGTAGTTACTAAGCGTGATATTTTGTTAAATGGAACTCTATCACGCATGCTCATGTTTGGTTATGTATATACATGTGTGTGTATGTGTGTACACGTGTGTATATGTATGCATATATGTGTGAATGTGTGTAAATGTGTGTATGTATATGTGTATGTGTGTACCTGTGTGTGCACATGTGTGTGAATATGTGTGTAAATGTGTCTGAGTGTATATGTATATTGTGTACCTGTGTGTGCACATGTGTGTACATGTGTGTATGTGTGCACGTGTGTGTATGTGTGTGTCTGAGTATGCATCTGAGTGTGTGTGTGTGTGTAAAACGTCTGACTCCAGGCTTATAAATAAATGGTTCTCTCCTCCTAAGATGATTGGGTTAGTTCAGTCGTTTGGCCTCCCTCTGAAATGCGATTTCTCTGATAATTCTCTTACCTTCGTTTATATTTATTTATTTATTTTCAGTTCCTTATTGCTCTACAGATTTCCACTCCTGAAATTTTATACCTGAAGCCTGGCCATGAAATATTCAAAAGTCGCGTGGCTCCTACTGCCGAGTAAGCAGTTCGTTTATTGTCTCTGGGCGAGGACACCGCACGGCCCTGTTTGTGGAAAGGGGCTCATGTGGGATGATTAGCTCCTGTCTCTGTAATGCGTCTGTGATATACTGCCTGTTTGGCCTCTTCTAGTTGTGCAAAATTCTGAAAGTGCATATCGTAAGGAGCCGGTAGACTCCTGACTCTGCTATATCAGATGGGACCCCTTCCTTGGTGTCCTTCATGATGGCTCCCTTTTCACAGAGGAAGCACATCCTCCTCTTCACAGGGGACCTCTGCCCTCGAACCATGTTCCTGGTGCCTGATGGCATCCCCTGAGCCCTCACTATCTTTCTTACACACTCCTTTTTATTATTATTTCTTTTATTTTTTGAGATTACAATGTAATTACACATTTCCCCCTCTCTTTCCTCCTTCCACACTCTTCCATATACTCATCCTTACTCTCTTCCAAATTCATGATGTTTATTTCATAGGAATTGTTGTTACTGACATGCACACATATATATACATCTGTACTCCTAAATAATCAGTACAACCTGCTCAGCAGGAATACTGTTTCTGGTGTGTATATTTCAGGCTTATCTTTTGGGTTTGGAAACCAGTTGGCTTGACTCTTCCCTGCTTACCCATTCCATTCCTCATTCCAGTATTTTCAGGTTTTTTGCACTACTTTTTATTTTTTTGGCTCTCTTTAGATATACGCTGTCCCCATATAGGAACAAGAATGCTTCTTACTTGACTCGTTTGGTTACTTTAGTGGATCCAGATTAGCTCTCCGAATTGTTTTCTTTCTTTAGACTCATTAGATTCTGCCCTGATCGCTGTCATCTAGTCTGACTCACAATACTGGCTCTGCAGCAGGCTGGCAATCGCCCCTCTGTTCTCCTCATTCCTCGTTCCTCGACATTGTCAGCTCTTTCTTCTGAAACTCTCCACACTCCACTTCTCATTATTCGGCATCGATTTTCTTCTCAGTTGCTGCTTTGCTTTCCCGATTTCCCTTTTCTCTTTCCTTCTCTGGTCCTCTTTATGTGACCCCAATAGCATTGATTTCTTAATACAAATTCTCAGCCTTTTCCTCTTCTGTGATCCCCAGGTTCTATTCCCCAGGTATTTCATTCCTTTCTAAAGTTTCACTTATTAAGAGTCCATCAGTAGACACTCTAGGTATGAATTAGCAGAAGCAAGTGTGTGCATGTAGCCACAGCATCTACTTTCCTTCAATGCAATTTTCCTTTTGCCTTGCTCAGTTATCTCAGCTGAAGGGCTAGCTTTTCCTCCCCAAAGTAAAAGAGAACCGCATGCCACTTCACACCAAACAAGAAAAACCAAGAAAATAAAATTAAAAAAAAACACCTCAAGGCAGAGTGGAACAAAAGCAGTGACCGCTCCCGTCAGCCGCTCCACGGAACACACTGCTTTCTTTCGAGATGCCTGTTCTACTTCGTAGCTTATATTGTTACAATACAACGTCCACCTCTCGGTCTACTTAGGGTGTCAGTTGTTGTTTTGGTCTTCTTTCCCTTCCTCCTATGACCCTCCAGACTTGAAGGCCAAATGGGAAGGGAGAGTATGCAGTAGGATAATGGGGTAGAGTTATAGTAATGAGAGCTTAGTGGGAATCGGTGACCCAAGCCCTGATTGGGAAATAATGCGCTATTACTCGTGAGTGTCTGTACAATATGAAAATGCAGGGTGTTTGTTTGAAGACGGGGACAGCAGAATCTAAGAGTCAATGCTCGGGCATTCAACCCCGAAGCCCTGCATAACTTCCTGGGTCACCTGTCTGCAAGAGTGTAATGTGGATGGATACCTGTTTTGTTCAGGTGGGAGGTGTTCCCTCAAAAGGCTCATGTGTTGATGCTCAGCCTCCAGTTGGTGGCGCTGTCGAGAAGAGGTCGGACCATGAGGTCTGGGCTTCCACCTGTTGCACTAACTGGACTCAAAATCTGAGTTGTCTCAGGAGGAGCAGCAGAACTAATGGAAGATGGGGGTTGTCTAAAGAGCACAGTCAGTGGCACACCACAGAAGGGTGCGCTGGCCCTGTGCCCTTCCTGTAATTCTCCTTCTGACCATCGCAAGATGAGAAGATTTGCCTCACACGTGTTCCTGACCACGGTGCCTCAAGCACATGGCAAGGGAGCCAGCCGATCAGGGGCTGAAAGCTTTGAAACCGCGAGCTGAAACAAAACCTTCTGTCCTCAAGAGATTTATGCCAGCTGCTGTGTCACACTTAAAAAACGTTTGCAAACATGCTACCTTAACCAAATGCCACAAACGCATGTGCGTCACTGTCAGACATGTTTTACTTCATGTGTGAAGGGCAGATGTCCTGATGAGGGTGTGGCCAGACCTGTTTGGGTACTTAGCACGTGCACTTCTGGGGATAAAGCTAATGGAGCCTAGGGTTCTAGGACTCTGCATCGGAGGAGGCAGGAGCTGGGCTTATGCATTTTAACCAACTCCCGGGTGCTGCTTCTGTCACAGAAACTTTAAATAGCAAGATGCAGAATTTCTTTGTGGAAAGCATTCCTCTTCCTTACTCACCGCCCCACCCCACCCCACCCCCGTCACAAACAAGGGGCATGGAGCTGTTTTGCAATGTGCTGTCCTCTCTTGACTAACCTTTTAACCTTTATGTACTAATTCAGCCTAGACCTAAGATGCAGGGAAGGATAGCAAGCCATGTATTCCTGGGATGACAGTCAGGGAAAAGTATCATTTACACAGACATTTATGTGCCTCTGGGTTCTTTGTTAGGGGACCACAAGGTGAGATGTATATATAATAAAGCAGTGATTCCAATCAATTAAAGTTCAGTTTCTCTCCACAGCACAAAACAGTGCAGGACCCGGTTTCCATGAGGAGGCTAAACACATCACTGCTGTGGTCGGATGGAGTAAGAAAGGAGCCCACAAGTGTTTTTGCTTTGAACACTGAGTGCATTCACTTTGTGTGAAATTATCTCTTGGAACTTACTTTTTTTTCTAGAGGAAAACTAAAATGTCTTCAGGGGATTCTGTTTTGTGAAGTGTTTTCATTTACTCTTGTCCCTTCCCGCTTTACACACAAGATAACTTTTGATGCATTAAATTCTAATGGGCAAGAACACGTTCAAAGGTCCTTTCTTTGTATTTTATTCAGTGGCTGAGTTTAGTTTCCTACAAAATGCTTTCTAAATTCAGTTTCTTATCATGGGCTCCATCCAGAATAAAATATACAGTGCCCCTGGAGCACACCAGCTGTTTGTGTACCCTGGCCAATATATCTCAGAGAGAGGTCTGCCTGAAACATGGGCGATCGTTTAAAAAAATACAAAATAAAAACCCAACGAAAACATCAAGTATTTAGATCTGCTCAGTGGGAAGGATAAGCAGAAAGGGGGAAGAGAAAGTGACATATTAACCGCCTCTCTTACTTTGAACTGTGGATTCCAAGGCTGTGATGCAGCCTTCTATTTTTACCCATAATATTTCAGGGCATACTCGTGCATGTTTTAAATTCAAACTAAAGAAAGGGTCTGAAAGATGGAGTGACTTTCTTTTAATTAAATTCTATTCAGCTAGGGATTCCAGGAGGTGAAGAATGCGTCTCTAAGTCACCACCTTTTGAAACAATGAAAAACAGGGGCAGAGGTGTCGAGTGCCACCCACAGAACCTTTGTTCAGGAGGGGACACTTTCTAGAGTTTCTGTCCTCAGGGAATTCTCCTACGTGTTGTCCTCAGCCTGCCTTTGGCAGAGGAACCGTAGCAGATGCCACTGTGTAGCTGCTCTGAGGCTTGCTGTCAGCCATCCTGACACCCATCCAATCAATTACACAGTAAGAACTTCACCCCAAATCTGCTAGATGCTGCATGACCAAGGGTAAAGGATATGGGACCCTACCTACAGAGTCTTGTCAAGTGGCTTAAAGACACTGGCAGCAAAGCCAAGCATAATATGCCCCACAAATTCCTATCCCACTCTCCCAGTGGACACAGACCTACACCTCCTGAGTGGAACCCTTTCTTAGGCTTAGGCTTCTTGGTCACCCTCAGCAACAATACCGAAGGACACACAGTTTGTGTACCCTGTTCTCAACCTTGTCAACTGCTGAAAAACCAACCCTGCTCCTTAGGGACAGGAGTGGGGTCCCGTGACAGCGTTTCCTTTCTCATTGCTAGCCTTGACTGTTGGCTCAGTGTAAAGATCCCTAGAGGCCCAATGCTATATGATGGTGAAAGCCTTCTCCAGCTTGCTGTCTGTACTTCCTACTACCATTCCACTGGCTTCATGTGTCTTGAGGGCTCAGTTCTCATCTGGACATGTCTGTTTAAAAGCCTAGAGATTGATTGATTCAGTCATTCCATTATTGTGATATCAGAGTTGTCAATGCAGTGGTAGATATTCACGAGAAACAGCGAAGAGGGGGAGACTCATCTTGGTTTCAGAGGTTTAAATTCATGCTCAGTTGCTGCTGTCACTTTGGGTGTGCAGCAAGGCAGAGTATCCTGGTGGAAGGACCGGCAGAAAGGAAGGTTGTTTGCATCATGAATGCCAGGAAGCAGAATAAGAATTAGAAGATTCTTGGGACTAGAAATGACTTTCAAATGCCCAGTTCTATTGATCTACATCTTCCAACAAGGCCCTATAATTTAAAACTCCACCAAATCCCAATAATGCTATGTCATGCTTCCATAAATGGATTAATCTGTTGATGGAGATGGAGCCCTCATGGTTCAGTTACGTCCCCAAAGCCTCTTACGTTGGCAGCTACATTTTTAACATGAGCCTTTAGGGGCATTTGAGATTCAATCAGGAGTGTCTATTCATCCAGGATTTAATGAGCTCCCGATTCAGTAGACCATATATGGGACTAAAACTTCCTCTGGAGGCTCACAATAGAGAGAGGAAGACGGACAATAAGGTGAAGACTATGATATAGCACATCAGTAAAAATACTAAGCATAGAGTTGGACAGTTTCAAGGAGGGATTCCTGCATCTGGGTGCCTGATGGATAGTAGACCAGCCAACCCTCCTGCAGGGGCACCATTTATATTCTAGGATAGGCAAAAGGTATTTTCTAAAGTTATTTAGAGTATAATACACCATCCTTGCAAAGAGATTAGGAAAGCAGAGTTTTTTTTTCTTTTTTTAATTGATTTTTATTGAGCTCTTTATTTTTCTCTGCTCCCCACCAGGCCTCTCCCCTCAATTAAAACCCTCTCCCAAGGTCCCCATGTTCCAAATTTAGTCAGAAGATCTTATCTTTTCTATTTCCCATGTAGATTAGATCTATTTAAGTCTCTCTTAGGGTCCTCATTGTTCTCTAAGTTCTCTGGGATTGTGATTTGTGGGCTGGGTTTTTTTTTTTTGCTTTATGTTTAAAAACCTCTTATGAATAAGTACATGTGATAATTGTCTTTCTGGGTCTGGGTTACCTCACTCAAAATAATGTTTTCTAGCTCCAAAATGCCCCTTGACCAAAGAATGGATGAGGAAAATGTGACACATTTACACAATGGGGTAGAAAAAAATAATGACATCTTGAAGTTTGCAGGCAAATGGCTGGAATCAGAGTTTTTAAGAGACGGTGGCATTGGTTGTACTCTGAAGGTCTTCAACATGCTCATAGGAAGGCTGAATATGTGGGCTATAGATGGAGGACTGGGATCCTCCATTAATGATCCAGGCAAAAGAAAATTCTTTACCAACAAATGGTATGTAGGGATCAGATCCTCTGTGATCTTGTCTAGTAATGGAGAAATGTACACTTTATTAATATTGCAATAAAACTGAAGGTTTTTCATCAGATAAAATTCATGTTTACTAAGTATTGCACAGAAGCAAAGTGTTCAAGCATTATGTTCCTACTCTCATTTGAAAGATGTATCAAAAGCAACAACAACAAAAACCAAACAACCAAACAAACAACAAAAACCAAGCTTCAAATGTGTGCTACTCATTTCTGGTTCCCCATCAGAAAAGGACAGACTCATAGTAGACACTTTTGTGACTTTATTAGTGCCCGACCCAAACCTGGGTGGTTTTCAGAAGTCTGTCAAATTGGAATTTTCTTGAAGGAGTCCAAGAGAGTTATCTCAGCAGCTATCAGATGTCTAACTGTGAACATAAGCAGAGCTGCATAGCACACTAACCCAACCTGCTAAACAGCAGAAAGCTTGACTGAATTTCTCTGGGAAGCTAACCGTGTTCAACGGTACCAAGAAGTCAAACTACTGACGTTAAATGGTGTAAGAGAACCGAGGAATGCCAGAGTGAAGTCTTGGCACTTTCCCCATGTTTCTGCTAAATGAATTGTAGCCTATTGCATTGTGGCCAGAGCCCAACAGTGCGATAAGAAGGATTCTATGACTCTCACCTGATCTATGAAGGATTCTAGTCTCAACAGCCCTGGCATTGTGACTACCTAAGTGTGTCCTAGGGTCCTTCCTGGGGTCACCTCCACTGAGAAAGTCTCATTTAGGATTGGTCCACATCATGATCTTTCAACCCCTGGTAAGACCACTGCACCCAAATCACCACATTTTATCTTTTTATTTGTGTGTGTGTGTGTGTGTGTGTGTGTGCGTGCGCGCACGCATGCATTCCTATTTGTGTGCAGGCACAGGTGTGTATGCATGTATGCATGTGTTGAGGCTGGAAAGAAACCTTGGATCTCATTCCTCAGGTGCCATCAGCGTCCTCTTGAGAGGGTCTTTCCCTGGTTTGAAGCTTACCCAGCAGTTTAGACTGCCTAACTAGGAGGTCTTGGGATCCTTCTGTTTGTGCTCTCTCAGCACTGGGGTGTCACACTTGTTCCACTATGCTCAGCTTTTTATCACAAGGGTCTTGGGGGTCAAACTCAGGTGCTCTTGTTTGTGTGGCAGGAATTTACCAACTGTTTTCTCCTTAGCCTCGGATTCTCTTTTACAATAGAGCTTTATAGGGGCTGTTCCGTACCTTCTGGACCAGAATTTTTCTTGGGAAGCCTAAGAGGTCTATATTCTAACAAATCTGCTGTTTTGTAGGTTTTCTGTTTTATGATAATTTGAGAACCAATTATATGTCATTCCTATTGATTTTGAGATGTGTTTGGCCCCATCAGAATTGACCTATAGCAACATTCTGGTCTGTGACAGACCACATAGATAATGGTGGCCACAGAAGATCACGTTGCCTAGTAAATGTCATTGCAATCTTATTTGATGTAAATGGTCCCGACCATCCGTGTATTACGACAACTGTGCCCGTGTATCCTATCTCAGAATGTGTTTCCTATGTGAAGCAGTACATCACTCATTTATTTATGCTGGTCTATTCTGGGCAGATCTGGTTACTAGGATTTTGTTGTCATTTTATTGAAGAATCATGTCAAAAGATACTTGAAGAAAAATGATTCCTTTTACTTCATTTCCTTTTTGTTAGAGAGAGGGTCTCCTTATGCATCCCTGGCCTGGAATTCACTGTGAAGATGAGGCTAGGGTCTCAAACTCACAGAGATCCACCAGCCTGTGCCTCCCAAGTGCTGGGATTAAAGGCATGCGCCACAATGCCTAGCTTTCTACTTACTTTAAATTAATGATTATTGAAAGCTCTTACAGGAAATCTTCGTGTGTATTTTTGTTGATAGTTTCTTGGTCTTGACATGTGCTTAAGCAATTGTCTGTTTCAGACTTGATAACCATCCACTAGAAAGAGGATAAGAAAGCATTGCCCATTTCAAAGTTTATATCTTATGGTGGTTTGCCTAAGATTTGCAGAATATAGGTATCTTTGACAACAGATGAACACTTGCCCATCTTAACACACTTCATAGAAAATTCACCCGTCTCTAAGGACCTTCAACTTCCTTTCTTTCTTCAATCCTCCCAGCTATGTCCACAGTAACACAGATCACTAAGGTCAGACATAAGGGAGAAAAGGAAGATGAGGCTCATCTCAGTCCTGCAGGAAGAAGAGGCTGTGACAAAACTCTCTTCTTTCCCCCTGGTGATGAAGGGGCGGTGTTTATAGGCTGATTGCATGAATTTGAGTTTCATGGTTTTTAAATTCTAGCACCAGCAGCGGGGTTCCTTCAGCAGAAAGCCTTGATTGAGATGCTAAAGGCAATGAGAAATAAGTGGAGCTGCTAATTAGACACTCTGACTGAATAGAGTGGGAAAAGAGAGCCCTATGGAACAGCAGGGATGGCCTATGTGCCCAATATCTGACAGTCCAAAGTTTTAGAGTGTAGAGGTAATAGATGTACTATAATTCTCTCTGGGCAGTTTTGATTTGAGGGAGTCCTGTCGGGCCAATAAAATATTGATAAATCAGGTATAAAATGAATCACTAAGACATTACCCCATTCCTTAGTGAGTTAAAGGTATTGACAAATGATCTGGATGCTAAGGCAAACACATCTAGAGTAGTCTTAGGTTGTATAGTCCAAATGCCACATAAATGATGATGCTGATATTTGAATAAACTGCTTTCTTCTGTTTCTGTGCTTTTCTTTGTCACCAAAAAGGAAGCTGACGAGTAGCAGCTAAGAGTACAATGACATGTTCCAATGCCAGGTAATTCAGTCACTTAGGATACAGCTGTGTCACTGATCTGGAGTCTTTATCCTGTGTGACCCTGTCACAAACCCAGCCAGCCTGGGCTTGTATCTGCTGTCTTTAAGAGCCTCTGGTTTGTCTCGTTTGTAGTTGAATTGAACATTAATAGGTAAAAGCACGTGTGCATTCTCTTCGGCAAGGCATCCATCCAGAAAATAAGCCCTCTAACTAGAAAACTACCTAACAGACACTGCGTGTTTGGAAAAAAGCAGACAGGTTAGAATATAAGATAATGTTCTATTTTTCACCTTCGGTTTGTCAGATCAGCCTCCTAAGCCCTCTTCTGCTTTTGCTACCCTTTTTGGTTTTGTGGTCTGGTTCTATTGTCAGAAGATTTGGGATGTTACTTACCTTTGTAAAATTGACCTAATGATTTATTTTTTAAATCCATCATGCACATTGAAAAGAATTCAGTCTTCTCTTGCTCCATACAATGTACCTCTGATTGGAAAGATTTTACTCTAAGGCCAATTTATATAATTATACTAGTTAACTTTCTAAATAACTATTTTCTCCTTTTCTTCCTTATTATTGACCGATAAGTCTGCCCTGGTTCGTTTGCTTATTTAGAGACAACTAGGTGCAGTACCATCACAATCCATACTCTACCTAAACTTCCTGTTAGTCCAGACATATTTCCTGAAAGAAAACAGGTGTGTGTGCGGGGTGAGGGGAAGGAACTTTGAAAACTCAAACTTAGTTGTAAAACTTCCCATATCTTTCACTTTGAAAAAAAAATTTAGTTCAATATTCAGTACAGTGACACAAGGTTCCATTGTGTTCCAAGAATGCCCTGCATGTAGCAAACTGAAGGGGAGCAACAGGAGCATGCGGGGAGAATTTGTTCTATGGATCTTTTCTTTCAGAGGAGCGATGAAGGCTTTGTCTCACCCTCTTTTGCTCAGGCATCCAGTTTAGAGCTTGCTTTGTGGCCAACCATTTGCAGCAGAAAGTGTGCCTTTTCAAGAGCCAGGTTATCCTCAAGAAGACCCCACTTGTGGAAATTTCCAGCCTTGTTGCCTCTCTGTATATAAAAGGTGTAGCCCTCCAGCGTCACCCATGACTCCGCTAGCGGGCCTGCCTGCTCAGTGGTCCTGAGTGTTACATGCATAGGGATGCCTTTGATAAATGTGAATCTGGAAATCAGAACCTGCTGATGCAGGCAGGAAGCTGGTAGTTACTCTTAGACCTTCCACAGACATGCTTGGTGAAATCATGAAGTGGAACCAGGGAAGCCAATGGAAGTTTCTAGAGCTTTCTGGTCATGTTATTAATTCCAGTCAGAAGTCAGCTCCTTCCTGTTAGAAAGTGATCCAGGAACAGGAAAAGAATCTCCTCAGTTCTCTTCTTCAAGACAAAGAAGCTGTCTTTGCTTTCCAAGAAATTTAACATCAGTCATAAAGACAATTGAACTTGAGTGTATGGCCTTACATCTAACCTGGAGTTATCATTCCTAAATACTTTCTTCAGTGTGCTGTGTGGGACCATAAAGTAGGACACTTTCCAGAATAAGAACTCGTCGTCCCAAATTTAATTCATTTTTTCCTAAGATGGATTCCAATCTTCACAGCATGCTGCCATCTATTTAATAAAAACCAGGGCATGCATATTCCCTTCATTAAAACCTCTGAGATAAAATGAGTTTTCAGTGTTTTATTATATTTAAAAGTTTTCTGCATTAATATTGTATTGTACAGACTCTAATTTTAGTCATGGATTTATTAAATAATCAACAAATAAAAGTAAATCATTTAATTTTTATGTGCATCAACTACTTTGTCTGATCAAGGCTTATGATTTTTATGGATGGCTGGTGGGAATCACAACCTTTTAACTATTGATATTTTTTTGAAAACACTAAAATTTAGACTGTGGGGCTCTTGAGTATCTTAACAACAATATATATTCTTACTTCTGACTGAATGTACATGATACCCTCAGCTTCTTAGTTGCAAGGCAAGACATAAAATACTCTGTAGAAAAATATAAATGGGATGCATTGATAAATAGAGATAAGATTAGACTAAAGCAATCTGCTCACCTCAGATTTGTCAAAACCACAGAGCATTAAATAATGCTTTGATAAAATGCTCTGGCGTCTGAGTCGTGGGGGTAAACAATTTTATAATGTTTTTATTCTTTAAAAAATATTACCCAATATATTTGATCATATTCAATCACTTCTCCAGTTAATTCTAATCCCCACCTCTCTTCCCATCCAACTTCATTAATTCTTTCTCTCCCCCCCTTTCTCCTTGCTTCCCTCCATTCTCATAGAGTACAGTTTCTATTGGCTAATTACCGACTTTCTTTCTCCATGAAGCAATAAAATGTCAATAGCTCCTCACCTAAGAGTGAGATTTCATGTCCACCTGCCTCCTTCATGTTGGGATTTTGTTTGCCTTGATACTGTGTAGGTCTTGTGTGTATCACACTTGTGAGTTTGTATGTGTCATGTTCTGTCTGAGAAACACTGTTTCCCTGAAGTCATCCACCACCTCTGGTGCTTACAGTTTTACTGTTCCCTCTTCCACACAGATCCCTGGGTCTTAAGAGAAGGACTGTGATACAGACATCCCAGTTAGGGCAAAGCATGCCAGTCGCTTATTCTTTGCACACTGGCCAATTGTGGGTTACTGTGTTAACTGACATCCATTGTAAAAGGAAGCTGATCTACGAGTATAACAATAAATCATTAGGAATAGCTTTGTTAGTATGTTCATTTAGCAGAATAGTAATATCTTTTCACTTAGGGGCCATAGCTTACCTAGTCATGGATTCTTGGCTTCATTGAAAGTGTTGAAAATGGATTCCGTCTAAAAAGTGGTGGGTTACCCTGTAAATTCATGCCAGTATTATTACACTTGTAGGCATATCTCTCCAGGTAGGCCATTATTTTCACTTGCATGGTTCATAGTTGGGTAGGACTGATTATTGCTCTCCTACCCTGGTAGCTTGGTTAGCACCTTCCATCACTATGAAAGCTATCCAGTAGGGATGAAAGGTCAAATTTAGTACCAGCTTGATGTCTCCATGTTCTATGACTCAAGTCTGTGGTGTCTTCAGCAACACGGTCTTACCTTCAAGTTATGGAGAGTAACCAATAGCTGGTACTGTTTGGGTAGTCTGTGGGGTCGCATGTTGGTCAACAACTCAAAAAGAGGTGACCAATTCTTGATATTTTATTTGGTGGTATATGGTGTCTATCTGGGATAATGTTCTCCCTATTTATAGGGTAATCCAATTTAAATTGAATACATATATATTTAACTAAATTAAACTAGTATGCACATGTTTATGCATATTAGAATATCTAGAAGGAAGTACTACTTCTACAGTAGTAGGTTTCCATGTGGCTTTTCCAAAAAGCTTTTAATGTTTGCTACTCTTCCCTGTATTCCTCCACCTGCCCTTCCTTCCTATCCCATACTTCCTTTAATCCTTCTTGGTTCATTCCTCCTTTCCCCATCGTAACACTATATTTTATTTTTGGAGGTATTTTGAAGAAGGACGTAAATATGAACTTAGCCGGATTGAAAAGCACTGTAGAGCTGATGGGTCTTGTGAGCTCTGATGCATGGGGTATAATGGAGGGTTTTTTTTTAATTCTTGTAATCTTGTCTCCACCTTTTCTCTTTCTCCTTGTTTCACTCTGGATCTCATGTAGCCAGGGTAGGTCTCAAACTCATTGTGTAGCTAAAGATAATTTTTTTCCGATTTCTGATCTTCTTCTCCATCTCATAAGCATAAGATTGCAGGAATTCACTATTAGATATAGTTTTATTCAGTGTTTGGGCTCAAACTTTAGTGGATACTAAGGCAAGCTCTGTAACAGCTGAGCTCCAGCAAAGCCGTGAGTTGAGATTTTTTTATGCATCCCTCCCTCCCTGATGTCCTCTTTCTGTCCCTACTTGCCTAGTACTTATGTCCTTTTCTGTGTCTCTTCCCCTCCCTAGTTCCCTTCTTCGCATCCCTTTCATAATTTTTCAGTGGTTCTCCTGAGGGAAAAATAGAGTTTCAGGTTTGTAATAACACATACTCACCACCCGATGATCTGGAATAAGGACAGTCGTGCTTAGCCCCAGGTCTGCAGCTTACATCCAGGCCGTGTGATCTTAGAGAGGTCCCCGGGCACTCTGGGCTTCGGTTTTCTCTGATGCTATATCTACTGTGTAGAAATGGTGGAAAAGACAAATAAGAAGATACGTTAGATTCCTATGTAAGCTGCAGATGAGCATTCTCCAAGTCCAGCCACGCTCTCTTTCTGTTTCATGTTTCACAATGACTGCTCTCGCTGCTTCCACGCCCCTTCTGTAAGTTCGCAAACATGTCACCACTGTCTCTTATCCACTGCACACTCCTAGATAGGAGAAATGATTCTTAAAATGAATAAGAACATCTGAAATGATAAGACCCAGCCTCAGGCTAGACAAATTGAACTGTAAGTCCAGGGAGCAGACAGCGTTCCAAGATCTGTGCCCTGTCCGATTCGCAGGAGACACTTTGAGACTCCGGTTCACTCTTGCTCATGACTCCGCTCAGAACGAGTAAGTTTTCCTTCTTTCTCTATAACACCCTTTGTGCCCAAAGGCCTAACTTTCTTGTTCTCTCTGTGTTTGGATCTTCTTCTGGCAAATGCATGGATGCCATATGGTGTCCGAAGAGATTAATGCTTACTTCATTTTATGACCAGTTTCCTGTTGTACGTTCCTTTTAAGGGAAATCTGCCTCTTGGTCTGAGTCTCCTATATTATTTGAAAATATGCCATGCTCATTTATTTTTCGGTCAATAAAAGAACATATATATTTTCTATTTTCTTTTGTTAATTCATTGGATTATGTTTTTGTTTGTTTATAGGCATTCCATGGTTTCCAAAACAGATTCTTGGGACAGAATCAAAGACGAAGAAAATAGAAATAGCTGACAGAAATCCTGTGCTGCTTCGGACCTGGGTTACCATAACAGAATGAGTACATATGGCTAAGACTGTGCACATCTCAGCTCTCGGCACTCATAAAACTGCAATATCACAGGGCTGCCTTGCGCGCACCCTGCAGTCAAGGGGTTAAGCAAGCTTTCTTTTTTATGGGCCCTTAAATCTTAAGTGATGTTCTATGCTGTGCATTACAAGGACAGCCATGAGAGGGTATATATAACTTTTTTTCCCCTTCACATCACCTAAGTAAGAGTCTGAAAGCCTGGTAACATCCCAGGAGCAGGAAAAGCATAAAAGCATTTTCCAGACATGGGAAGTGGAGGAACAGCATTATGACCGCCCCCATACGTCAGAAACTATATCTGCACACATGCAAGCATACATGCATGCACAATCCCACTCAAGCACACACCTGCACACTCTCATAGAAAACACATTCAAGAAGGGTCTGCTTTTTGTAAAAGAAAAAATTAAAAAAAATGTTGCAAAGATTCTTTTTTACAGTGTCAGTTTCCTTATAAGCTGTGAACATTATCTAATGTGGAAAGATCTAAGACTAAGAGAATAAATATTGACTCTTGGTTCTCAGACATTTTTGTGACTGGATCTTGGTCCTTTTGTTTATTTCTTTAAAATTGAAATTTTAGTTTTCAAATCTCACTAAATTCTCATGGTCTGAGAATCTGTAAGCCTTTTGTATATTACTTTTATTGTTTCTTCTTAGCAATTCCTAAGAATGTACAGACGTTGAAGTCATTGTGTCTATAGAATGCTTTCATCTTCGGTGTTAGAAAGCATTCCCTTCAGTGACTACAGATTCTAAGAGGCTACAGGTATGAGTGGGTGGAATTTATGCACATGTGCCTGTGTATAACACCATCATCACCCTTTTATTTTGTAAAAGAAAACTAACAATGTCTGTGTGCATGTATGTTCACCTATGTGTGTGAGAAAGTATGTGCATCTGTGTATGTGTCTCTGTGTGTGCATATGTGTAGCTGTGTGTGCAGGTGGATGTGCCTGTATTCTCACACTGAGGCCAGAAGAAGTTGTTGGGTGTCCTTCTTTATCATCCTCCACCTATTACTTTAGGTTGGGATTTTTCCTTGAACCTGAGACTTGTCTTTCCTTGGCTAGGCTGGAAGCCAGCAATGTTCCTGGATTGATCCCATGCATCTGGGGTAACAGATGCGTGTACAACACTCAGCATTTTATATAGATGCTGGAATCCAAACTCCAACCCATATGACTGTGTAAAAGAGCTCCGAACAACTGAGCCATCTCTCCAGCCCACTGTCCATCTTCTTATGTAGCATACATAGGCCGCATTTTATCTCTTCTAAACAGAATGTTTTTGAGTGTGCATATATGCTATTAATGTTACTCTATTAATTCTATTTGTTTTGTTCACTTTTATTGAGGATTAAAACTTATACAATAAGTGACTAAAATATAGCAATCTGAAGTTGTTTATATATAAATTTGATATATATATATATGTATCCAAAAGGGTGGAGTCATAGACAACATAATAATATCTTCAAATATGAAAGAAGAGTGTCAATAAAAATTGGGGCACTTCCATGTGCTTTTGTACAGGCTCCATTCTATTTGACTATTCTTACTATGTTTCCTTTGTATTTTGTCTTTGTTTGGTCGGAGCTAGGCTGAGTTTACTCTTTAATCATCCATCCTACTTCGTTTTCACAGTAACTAATGAAGAATACATTCTCTAGCTTTCAGTTATAACAGCCTTTTTTGTTGTTATTTTTCTGCCAATACTACCTTTTCTCCATTTCTCTGTTGTCTCTGTTTCTTGTGGCGATGTTTTATGAGCAGGTTAGTTAAGGTTTTAATCTTTCTTTCCCAATCTTCCATGCTGCTAAACTCTCAGGATTTCTTTTAGATGTTTTCTGCTTCCATAATTATCTCTTCAACTAAATCTATAATTGACTAGAAACTGTTATTTTAACTCAGGTTTTATAATTATATAACAAATTATACATCCATTACATTATTTTCTTTTACTGTTGTATTTCTATGGTCTCTTATAGCTTATATTTTTTACTTCTTCATTTTGGAGCAATTTATGTTTTTTTTTAATCAAATAGTGGTTAAATTTGCTCTCTGTTATTACATTTTAAATTGTCTTACATTTCTAAAAAATCTGTTCTGTGGCATATAACCTCATTTTTACATGTCTCAGAGGCTTTGGTGTATTAATTCTCACGATTCTTGCTTATGTGTCTTTGTCTTTCACACGTGTTGTAATTTGTCTTGGTCATCAGACAGGCATGGTGCTGGGGCAGTAGTTGAGAGATCTGCAGTTAACAAGGAGAGAGGGAGGGAGGGAGGGAGAGAGAGAGAGAGAGAGAGAGAGAGAGAGAGAGACTGGTGGCATGGACTTTTGAAATCTCAAAGCTCATCCCCAGCAATATACCTCCTCTAACAAGAACACACTTTCTAATCCTTCCAAATGGCTCATCAACTGGGGACTGAGCATGCAAATATATGAGCCTATGGGGACATTCTGATTCAAACCACCAAATGATTAAAAAAAAAATCCTATGCTGGCAAAATGGTTGAATGGGTAAAAGTGCTTGGTGAGCAACCTTGACAAATCTCTGTGGCCTATAGTGGAAGAAGAGAATTGGCTCCAGAATGCTATTCTTTGACCTCTACACACAGGACATAACTTATGATAGGAGACACACACACACTAATAATAATAATAGAAACAAAATAACTTTTTTCTTATGCTTTTATTCATAAATTATTTAAGGCTTGCTGTAAGTATGTTCCTGTAGGTGGGTTTGGTCTTGAGTTTTGCAAAGTGCCTGGGGCATCACTAATCCTAGATAATCTTTTAGCAGCTGTTTTTGTTTGTTTTGTTTCCTTTTTGATTTTAATATTATTGCCCTGTGTAAGCTGCCTGATACCTTCTTGAAGTCACTGGACCAATTTAATGATGAGTAGAACTGGGAAAGAAAACTTTGGGTGCACATGGGAACTCTAGTTATGTCATATCCAAATTATATGTAAAGTATCAATATTTCTATTTTACCAAGACAATTATTGCAATGCTACCCAAAATTTTCTACCTGTTCTCTTTGATTCTTCATTCTCGCCACTACTGATGTCATTTTGTACCTCAATACAAGAAGAGCACCATCTAGCACAGTGTTTAGGGCTGGCTCCTTTCATCATATACATTTCATTAGACAATTCTCCTCTTCTGATGTCATAGACTACTCTCCTGTCTTTCAAAGCCAATATAGTTTATTGCTCAAATCATTAATTATGCCATCATCTAGCTCCAGTGAATTTCATATCTACATACTAGAGAAAGAAAGAAAGGGGAGATAGGTTAAAGATAAATTATAAAGTCCCAAAGCCAGAAACCAGTCTTTGGATTTTTTTCAAATATTTTTATTGATTTTTAAAGCTATGCATTTTTCTCTGCTCCCCTCTCTTCCTCTCCCCTCCCCTTCAACCCTCTCCCATGGTTCCCATGCTCCCAATTTACTTAGGGGATCTTATCTTTTTCTACTTACCATGTAGATAAGATCCACATGCGTCTCTCTTAGGGTCCTCATTGTTGTCTAGGTTCTCTGGGATTGTGAATTTAAGCTGGAGACCAGTCTTTGTAATTACATATCCTTGATTATCTTATTCACTATGTTAGGGAAAGGGATGCTAATGGGATCATGGTCCATCTCGGCTGTATCTTTCTTATCATCCAATGAGCACCCACATCAATACATGGTTGACGATTTGGTTGTGATGTTTGTCTTGCTATCTTTCTTCCTGTGCAGGCTGGCTGCTTCTTATTCAACCCAAATGCCTAGCCTTCCAATTCTCCCACCGACTCCTTCTTCAGCTTTACTTCCTTGGGGAAAAGCAGTCTCTGCACAGTAAGCATCTTCATATAACCTAAAATGATCCCAGCTGGCTTTTATTCCAAATGCATATTTTTGCTAGTCTTGACATTGTTCCTTGAGGTAGATGATGAAACAATGCTTACTTTGGAGTACAAATCACTAAAAGAACAGAAGAAACCTTGTAGACCCAGGCAACAGCCCTGAGTACTAAGAGCGTGCTTACCTTTCTCTGCCTGGAGCCTTATAAAATTATGTTACCCCCAACTGCATGCTTTGAATGTAGCTGAATTCAGGGAACTATTCTGTTTCTAGGTCGATGCACACATGTAGCCAAGACACCTGGCACTATTGTCAATATCCTACTGGCACAGCCCAGCACCAAGATATCCCCTGAGGCCCACCATTTGCCCTGTGTTGCTTTCCCACCTAAACTTAACGAGCTGAATTGTGTTCAAAAAGGCTGCTGGCTATTAAAGACTGTCCCCACCAAGCTGCTCAGATTGTCAAAGAAATAGAGATTCAGCAGTAGGACTACAGATCTTGATGTCTGAGAGGGAATCTTGAGTTGATAAGAGTCAATGTTCCGACACCTTGGACGGCATATGTAATCCAATCTGGAATGGAAGATATGACAAACAACCCAGATGCCCCTCAATAGTAGAATGGATAAAGAAAGTGTGGAATGTATACACATTAGAGTACTACTCAGTGGT
>LOEQ01004047.1:104668-120110 GCA_001685075.1 Bramus lutescens
AGGGAATTGGGAGGAGGGGAGGAGATGGAAATTTTTAATAATAATAAAAAAGTTAATAAACAAAACAACAACAACAAAAAACAAAACAGCTATAATTAGAAACGCTTTTTAGGGAATATATATTTTCCTCAAAATTTAATGGATTCATGAAACAATGTGTCAGTTAATGCCTCGGCGTCCCCATAAAATTAACCTAGTTCTCGTTTGTTCATTCATTTTATCTGTGTAAATTGTATGTAGGGTCCACTGAGTTGTGTCGTATAATCAAAGTTATACCAATGCTAGGGAATGACAGGTCCTACAATAGCTTGCTTGCCCAGTAAGCCATCATAACTGTTAGTTTAATCCTCAGGTCTCCGAAGAAAACCACAAAGGCCAATTCCCACTTCTCAGACATGAGAGATTTCCAGACACATCGTTGATGATGTTGTGCTGGACAACAGAGCAGGGTCAGTGCAAGGGAAATCAAAGCAGGGAGCAATGTCCGACGCATGGTATTTTTGGCAGACGGGGAACTCAATTGATACAAAGCTTCCAGTTTAATACTTTCTGCTACACATAACGACACGATACCAGATTTTTGAACTGCAAGGCGACATATTAAAATCAATATTAAGCACAAGTGTGGGCGGGTTCCAGGAAAATGTCAGATGAAAAACCTATGGAGGTCAATCTTAGTGAGCAGATTTTTTAAAGCTATGCCCTATGCAATGTTGCTTCTAAGTGAAGAGCTTCACATTAGTGACACTGATGGTATGTAAGACTCTCATCAAGTAATGCTGCTTAATAAGTGTTTGCCACAGTGCTGGATTTTCTCCAGCCCTCTCCCCACCTTTTTTGGCATTTCCTCACTTTGGAGATTTTGATGCATCTGGTGGGCCCTGTTTCTGTTATTTTCAGTTCCAGAGTGAGAACAGTAGAATGTATGTGTTGGCATGTCAGCCTTGGCAGAGGACAGGGGATGGAAGGTGTGATGTTTACAAACATTGGTGACATTGCTAATGTGTCACAGAGGCAAACAAACTTGAGAAGCGCAATGCCTTCCCATGGAATTTATTCTCTCTTGTATAATCAAAGAACCATTTCTCCCACTGAGTATCAGTTAGAAGCACCACCTACTACCCCCATCTTAGCCAGAAATGATCTTGTGTATCTGAACACAAACTTTAAATGCAATAAAGAATTCAATTAGGATACATCTACCTGGACTTGAATGTCTATATGAAAAAAATTATATTGACATGTTATGAAATTTCTGGAGTTTTGAGCCCCAAGGTCTGTTCAAATGGCTGTCCTTAGGTTTATGAAGTGTGTGGCATGAACACTTAGCAACCTCATTGGTGATAGATACTTTCTCATCTGAGAACTGGGGAGAGCAGTAACCACAGATGCCACGAGTCTTAGAGGAGACCATTTAAGAGGGCTTTTAGTAGAGTGTTTGGAAATCACTAGGGCTCAGTGAATATGGGCTGTGCTCTACATGTTGATTATTGATCTCAGAGTGGGTATTCCAATACCCCTAGTTCCCTACCTGTTACTTTGGCCACATGTTAGCATCCACATTGAAGTCGTGCTGATGACTCTGCTATGCAACTGTTCATCTTTTTAAAAGTCTTAGTCAGGCATCTGCACCACAGATCAAGGCAGGCTGTTCAACCTTTTTGTTTCCAGCTGCATAAAATTAACTGTACAGGTAAATGATGTGTTTCATGGGCTGCAATGTGAACAAAAAGGAAAGCATGAAAATGTACTTAACAGAAAGAAAGCCTTTCACAGAGGAGATGCCATTCAGTGTGGCATCTACAGCCATGAAAGCACACAAACATAATAACGCCATGTTATTGATTGTAGGGAAAGCAAGAAATTTCTTCTCAGCAAGGTCAGATCCTCTTTAGTGGCAAGTGAGTAAGCTCCAGAGCAGACGGCTGCAGGGACAAGTGTGTCAGGGTTCTGTCCTTCTTGTTCTGTGAGGACACTCTGTGGTTCCCAGACCACAGTTGCCTGAAAGCTGCCCTTGCTGCTCAAGTAGTTGGAAAAGACACTCTGACCTTTGACTCTTGGAATTGTTTGGTGAATAAATCCAAAACAGCCCCTTCCAACCTATAAAGAAATAAATGTGATAAATATGCAAAAATTGAAAAAAAAGTCCCACTTGAACACATTTTCAAATCATGTTGAAAGGGATTCATAGTTTGACAAGGATGTGTGAATCTAGGTTCTGATGCAGAAAGATGTATAAAGCAGTTTTCAGCCCACATTGTGAAAACTAGAAAAGTGTCCTTTGTCTTTCCCCATCACCATAATTAACTAGTTCCTATTCATTAAACAATGAAACAGACAATTAAATAGTAATAATAGTCCTTTAATTATGAAGGTATTGTTATCTGCACAGAACATGGAGGGGGGATTGCTTTAGCTGCGTTTCAAATGCATGCCTCTCTGATTTTTAAATACAGAAGGAGAAAATGCTCACCATTTAAGGGCCTCTATAAGAAAAAGGGGTAGAATCTACACTTTGCAGATGACCGTTTCCAATAAGCAGGAGTCTCACTTATTAATGGAGTAAGCATTGATCAGGACATGTGAACTATTAACGAGCATCCTCAGTATTTTTTGAGAGGCATCTCTAACCATGCTAAGAATCATCAGCGAGTATTTTTAGGCACAAGGATGCGTGATTACGATCAAAGTCCTGTGCCTGATGACTTTCAGAGTTTGTTAAGCCCCATAGCATGGGGGTGAAATTCAATTTGAACTGTTCTTTTGGGTAGAGTGGGATTTTAATACCAGAGTTGGCTCCAGCATTATTATATTTTGATACAATGGAATAAATTATCACATCTCCCATTCTACAAAAACAAGCTGCATTTCCAAAATGTTTTGTCCTCACGACTCACAGTTCGCCACATTGGAGATTTGATTTATTGAGAAAAAAACTGTTAATATAAACAACTTGGAATAGAACCACAGAAAAATTCCTTCTTGTCCACCCAGCCAATTAGAAAGAAACACACGGCCTTTATTTCATAATTAAACATCCACTTAGCATCTACTAGTGGTTGCATATGCACCAACAAGCAAGTAGGTGGCCACTCTACTGAAATCACAAACTCTGTGACCGTCGACAAATGATCCCTCTAAGCCTCAGGTTCCCCTTTGTAACCAGATGCTACCCTGTAGGGTTGGATGACCAAGTAGTCTTTCCAAATCCAACACTTAGCGTGCCCCAGATTTAGGGCACACTCAGGAACTTCACTTTTAGGTGCATTGTATTTCTTAGACTTGGTCCTCTGATAAAGAGTTTGATGTTTTCATGCCATGAATCACTGACTCTTCCTAGAAAGATCAAAAGAAGCAATTATTCTTATTTTGCTCTCTTGTTTTCTTAATCAAGTATACACTGGATTTTGGGTGTTTCTAAGAGCAATGCCATTTTCCCACAGAAGGAGCTTCACCTAAGACCGTTGGCTTCATAACCATTGGGCAAGAAACAGTGGTTCTTTGGAAATCTGTATCAAGCTCTTCAATGTTCCTCAGTTTCTTCTGGCAAGGACTGAGGATCCATGGGACGACAGAGTCTCAGAAAAGGACCCATTAGGATGAAGGTTGAAGTCCTTATCTGCAGGAGAACAGCCATCAAGGCTCCCCTCTGAGTCCAAGCTACGTTCCAATCTAAGGACATAATCATGACAGGCAGTTCCCTAATCTAGGCAACTAGCTCCCAAGTCATGCTTTCTAAAGCTTAGAACTTCTCCCATCCTTAGTAGAGAGGCTTTTACTTTATTTTATGTATTTATTTTATACTCAGTTTTGACTCCTTCCTTTCCTCCCAGTCCCTCTCTTCCACCTCCCATTCCCCCCCATACATCCAATCCTCTTCCATTTCTATTCAGAAAACGCAGGCCTCCCATGGACATCAACAAAACATGACAAACCAAGTTGCTGTAAGACAAGCACCCCTCCTTGTATTAAGGTTGGACAAAGTGACCCAGTATGGGGAATAGGGTCCTAAGAGACAGCAAAAGAATCAGAGACAGCCCCTGCTCCCACTGTTATAAGAAAACCAAGCTACACACTGTCACATATATTCAGAGGGCCTGGGTCAATTATGCAGGCTCCCTGGTTGTTGGCTTTGTCTCTGTGAGTTCTATGAACCCAGGTTAGTTGATTTTATTGGTTTTCTTGTGAGGTCCTTGACCCCTCACAAGTTCCTATAATCCCTCCCCAGTCTCCTCTTCAGGATTCCCAGAACTCAGCCTAATGTTTAGCTGCCTCTGTTTCCATCAGTTGCTGGATAAAGCCTCTCTGATGACAGTTGGGCTAGGCACCAATCTATGAGTTCAGCAGACTCTAATCCTTGACATATTTTTCCTCTAGGCATATTTGCTTCTATCCTAGGTCTCTGAGTCATCCAGTCTCTGGGCCTGGCCCTCCAAGCAGTGTGATGTGGAGGCTTACTCTCATGGCCTGAATCTTAGGCTGGACAAGTCATTGGTTGATCACGCCTACAGTCTCTGCACATCCTGCAGACAGGACAGACTGCAGATCTAAGGTTATATGGCTAGGTTGGTATCCCAGTTCCTCCACTTGAAGTCTTGACTGATCACAGGAGCCGCCCATGTATCCTCAATTGCTAGAAGTCTTAGCTGGGGTCATCCTTGTAGAGTCCTGGGAGTTTCCCTTGCACCAGGTATCTACCTGACCCTGAAATGCACCCCCCCCCAAGAGTCCTTTCTCTTATCAGTCATATGTGAAGCAGTTATTTGAAGAGAAAATCCCAAAAGTAAAGCAACCACAGTTCTGTCGGGAGTTCACATCTACTTCCAGTTTCCCTGCAGCTCCGAAAGACACACCCTTAGGCTCCTTAGACCTTCCTGGCCAACAACGTGTGGGCAGAATACTAGCTGGCAAATGGTTACTAACAATGAATCAAAGAATTTCCAAAGTTAACTTAAATATTAGAAAATGTGAATGTGTGAAATTTTAATTTACAAGGTCAACTATAAAAAAAGATAAAATCACGCAACTTAATGCATATTTAGAACTCTGGGTTATAGTTTTGCTCTTACAGTCTATTAATGCACTAGTCGTTAGAGTCCCTCCCCCCAGGCTGATGGTGGCTAAGTACAATCTTAAGTACAGAAATAACCCACTTTGCTTTTAAGAGAACAATAATGGTTCTTTGGAAGTCTGGGTCAAAACTCTTCATTGTGTCTCTGTTTCTTCTGGCAATGAGTGTAAATAGTCCAAGGAACCACGAGACCATGGTGTCTCCTAAAAGGACCCCTTAGGTTGAAGAATGAGCTTCTCATCTATGGAACAATAACTATCAAGGCTCCCCACTGAGTCTGAGAGACATTCTGATCTTTAAGGTATTACATGACTGCTGGAAACTTAGCACGTAATTTGTCTTTTTTCTGGATCCTACCAATAAAGAAGGGCTTTGATCAATTTGTGGCCAATTTCTTTTGTCAAGGTTGTATCATATTTTGTCATTTCACTGCCTCAAATCTTCTTTTGTTAATTAGTGAGCTCAAGAAATTTGAAGGAATATCGTCATTTTATTTATCCGCACAATACTCTTAGCTGATTTTCAATGTTCTGAACTATAGCGATTCAATTTTCAACCTGTTCTCTTGCATTCGTGTGTGTTTGACTAATATATTCTGTATACATTTGACTAATAGCTCATTATTATCTTAGTTCATGAGGACAATTTTGTATGTGTGTGTTGTTGTTGTTGTTTGCTTTGTTTTGAGTTTTATTGTTTGCTTTGTTTTAATTTAAGGCCTTTTAAGGAAATATTTCTTAATTCATAAAACATAAGTCTTTCCTTAGTTGCTTGATTTTCTTCAGGGAAATAAAGACACAGTATGTTTTAAGAGAATAGAAAAAAAGTTCTTTATATGCATTGCCTCTAGAAAAAAGTTCTTTATATGCATTGCCTCATAAAATCCCCCAATAAGTGATATGTTGGGCATTTTACAAGTCAGGAAACTGGTACAAGAAATGGAATGAATGGCCAAGGCTCATCCAAGCCAGACCAATGGGAATAAGATTGAAGTCTTTTGACAATACAGTGTTCCTTCCCATTATGCATACAACACCCAGACACGGTGTTACAGTCCTAGAATAAAGAGCAGAGATTCTGCAAGAGAGCAAGCAGGTGTCGTCCAATGCAGAGAAGAAACTATTTACTGAGGGTTCCAGCTGCCTGGGGATGCTGCACTCAAGTGTTGACATTAATCAGAATCCTGAAGCAAAGGCGGGTTTGGGTCATGTTGAAACAAAGGACATTCAAGGGCAACAGTTTAGTTTAGGGCAGGAGGAGATATGAGGAGGTGAGGGATACCATGGCTGGGAAAGATGTCAGTCAAGTTTGGGGTAGGGCTCAGTAGGAAAGCAGACTGAAAGAGATTGGTCAAAAGTTGTCAGAGAGTTTGACATAGGGTTAGCCCAAGATTTTATTTAATTTGAGACACAATAGAGCATTTTAGAAAGCTTGCTATCAGGGGAATGGTATGATCCCAGCTGGGTTACAGGAGGTTGGATCAAAGAATGCTTAGTGGTTCTTTCAAAAATGAGAGCCTATGGGTCTTCCCAAGGCATAGCTTGATTAGTACGGTCATTCATGTGTCTGAATATTTAATTCCCTGGGTAAAGCTGACCTACCCTTTGAGCCTTTTTGCTAAGTACATCAGATTCATTTTAAAGATTTATTTTTGTTTATGTATATATGAACACCCTCCCCAGTATGTGTGTGTGTGTGTTTATGGGTGTGTGCATGCGCTTCATGAGTGCAGGTACTCATGGAAGCCAGAAGGGGGCATCAAATGTCCTAAAATTCCCCAAGGCTTGAACTACAGATAAGCTAGCACTCCTAAATGCTGGTTCATCTCTCCAGTCCTATGAACTCCATTTTAACCCTGTTCTTGTATCGCAGAGATTCTGCAGGGAAAGGACAGTAACTCTAACTTCTTATAGTAGAGAGACATTCCTCTTAGCTTTCTCTTACGACATTCAGAGGGAAACAGACCATTCTGCTCCAAGTCTTCACTGGCTATCACTCTCTCCTGTTTTGTCCTTGTTTGAAAATCAAGTATGAGACCATGCATCAGCCTTGACCTTCTATTTACTTTTTCTTGCAATTATGCTTTGCTGAAGGCCTAGCCTTGGGGTCTAAGCTCCTCTCCCATGGTCTGAAAAGCATATGTTTTCCCTATAAGTTATCTCCCATTTCTCTCTCTCTCTCCACTACTTTTGACAATAAAATTACTCATAATCTTACTAATTTATGATGGATTATGCTTAACAGAGGAGATATGATAAAGGAAAAATCTTTCTTTTGTTGTTGCTAACTGGAAAAGAATTATATCAACTCATAATATTTCTATGTTCCTCAAAGGGAGCTATGCATTTTTAAAACTTTAGGAAATATTTCAAAGTCTGAATTGACAAAGACTATGTAAGAAATTGGGCAAGCATGTGTTTGCTGTACGGCTAATGCTCTGTCCTTCCAGGCAATCTCTGCCCTCTTTTTTAACCTTCTGGGATCACTGTTCCTGCCCAGAATCCCCAGCTGCAGAAACAAAGTATGACTAGATGTGGAGATACAGATGACCTTGATATGGCTACGCCTGCAACTAGATAATGGTGGAAAGGATAGCTTGGGATACTTTGCTAGCCACAGAGCTTACACTTTCTCAAATTGTCGTTTCTGACCTGACTCCAAACTGAGTCCTTATTAACCTTATTCTAACATCGAGCCCAGATGTGAAGCCAATATGGGCCATTTGGAAATGAACAAAACTCCAAAAGAAGAGCTTCTGGTCAAAGCTGGTCTCCAGTCATTGCTTTGAACAAAGTAATAGGAATGCCAACTCTCTCATCCAATGCTTGCTCTCCATCAGGTTTGAGACGGTCCCTGAGAACGTTATCTCACTCAGCCCCCATGCTTGCCAGGCATTGTTTACCCTGATGGGATTTGATCCAGCTGTGATGCTCTCCCAAAGCCAGGGTGTCCCCAGATGCACCAGATGACAATTCTATTGCCAGCTTTGATCTTAGACCAGCTTCAGTTTTTTACTTAAATAAATCTTCCAAGAATTGTTAGAGAGGCAGAAGCCGATTTCTCTCAAGACACAAAGAATGCTGCTACATGTTGAAGAGCCTTCCTGAAGGAAGGAACACAAATCAAGCTCCATGGGGTCACTCAGAGGAGTCCTTTTTTTCTTGTAAGTCCTCAACATGGTTATCCTTGGGTGAACAGGGTTCCAGGCTGTGGGGATGTTTAAGGGAGGTCTCTCAGTGCCCTAACAAAGAATTAATTCTTGATACCAGAAAACAGATGTGATGGGAACAGATTCCAACATTTAATAGGATCTTAGATGACATGTTGTATAAAATTTTCAAAGTGAGATTCTTACATACATAATTTATCTCTGTAATTAAAAAGCCTAATTTAAAGAATAATACAGATGCAACACATAATGGTGTGATTTTTTTGTCACAAAAACAAATTATTATCTTGATAACGCAATAGTATAATTTACGCTTGCTACAAAATACAGCCCTTTCACGAACTGCATGATAAATGTAGTCTAATTATTTCCCTTCACGTTCCCCTCCTCGTCCCTTGGCTTGCTTGTGAGATGGTAAGACTTCAGGCCTCGGCGGCGGCGGGTTGAGTCCTCTCTGTCAGTGTTTATGGGGTGAGGTCAGAATTGACGAAGGTCCCTTGCTTTTATCCCAACGGTTGAGCAAAGTGAATGCCGTTTCTTGCTCTAATATGAATGGCCATGCTGCAAAAAGGTCTCCAGGGGGGCTATGTTGTGTGTGTGTGTGTAGGTTTCATTGCTAATTCTTCATGCATTCTGCAGATGAGAACGAGGGACCTACTGTTATGGGGGTACTTTAGCCGTAAATGACGTAAATGACCATTATATTTCCAAGCAGCCCCTTCAGCTCCCCTAGCTTCCTTTCCGGTTACAGCACCATAATTCTTGGGCGGGAAGGGAGTGTAAATAGCTCTCCCACTGCTGACGCCACTTTGCTGCCTCCAAATTGATGTGGATGGTCCTTAGCTCTGGAGACCCCATGCCTTTCACCTTCACAGCGCGGGATTTCATTGGCCTGCGGCTCAGGGCCTGAGATAAATCCTTAACGAGGGTTCTGTTCTTCACTCCGCAACGTATCAGAACTCAGCTGGTGGATGGAAATTTCAAACATTTTGGAAATTTACACCTTGTCACTCTCTGAGGGCAATGATTTCAAGAAATTATGCCATCCCCACCCACCTTTGCATACTAAGGCTGAAAACCCAGAGCTCTTCTAACTCCAGCTAAAGTGCTGAAGGTCAGAGAAGTCAAGATGAGCCAATGCTTTGTGAGCATCTCCCATTATTATGCTAATCATATGCATGGTCTTCCTGCACTTACACATCCATTTTCATGGCCAAAAGGAAAAAAAAATACATTGGCGATTTAAACAATGCTAAGATTGTAATAAAACAGTGACAGATGACGGGAAACCTCAAGTAGAGACACATTTTGCCCTTGGCTTGTGGCCCTAGGGAGAAAGAAGGAGAGAACCTAAAATGTTATTTTTAAAAGTCAAAGTGCTTTTTCTTGTGTTTTGTTTTATTCTTGACTTTGATATTCACACTGAAACTCACATTTAAAAAGGGATGCTAATTCCTAACAACCTGTTTTCTTACTGTCAGCTTTCTGTGTGTGTGTGTGTTTGAAAATAAATTTTAGGATATTTATTAATGCATTTTCTATGATTCTATCTTCTGCCTCTGACAGTAACACTATTTATGATGAGTTATCTGATTTCGTGAAACCCAAACCAATCATGATTTTTTCCCCTCAAATGTTCTGAAAATAGATACCAGTGAATTAACTTGCTTTTTTTAGATTAAGAAAAATATAACTAATTTAACTCCTTTTTATCCTTTTAATTCTGTAACATGTCGGAAATAAATAATCTTTGTGTCATACAAAAAATACAAAAATAAAGCAAAAGTAACCTGGCATTTTTAACTCCCCTATAAAAGGGTGCTATACAACCCAAGTGGGGCTAGAAGCAAATCAGGGGAGGGAACTCATTTAGCTTTTATCCCAAAGTAGATACTGACTTTGTTTCACTTTGTTTGTTAGAGCCTGACCTTGCAATCTGATATTTGTTAAACAGAGTCAAGGTGTGATAGATAGTCTTAGTAATGCCTAGGTGTTGGGCAAACAGGTACATTCCAAGATGCCTGAGGTTTATGGAATATTGGTTCTTGGTGAACTAGCTCCCTTAGACAGAAAATAACCATCTTTCAGAATGCTATTCATCTCACAAATTTTCTTTTCTAAAACTCCACAGGTGAGTTTAATCAATGACTTTTATTCAGTATATTATACTTCTAGCTGATAGTCTCAACTTGTGATGGCATAAGAATTTTTATTTTATAATGGTTTAAAAGCAACAGACTCACCAGAATCCACACTAGGGCTCTCATGCTTGGGATTTTTCCCAGGTTAGCACTGTGTGTTGTTCTTGCCTTGATGCTGGCAAAGGTAGTGAGTCTCACTTCCCACAAGCCCAGGAAATCCCAAAGGCTGGACTTCGTCATCAAACTATGAGGTTCATAGGTTAAATATACAGATGCTCCTCAACCTGTCATAGGGTTACATCCCAGTGAGCCCAATGCAAGTAGCATATATGGCTTCCCGAGACATGGCAATAGAATAGAAAAGAGTGGGACCTGTATATTGTGGTTTCCAGCCATGGATTCTGTCAAACTTGGATCTATAATATTTGAGAAAAAAAAAAACAAGGTGAAAGAAGAGAAACAAGCACGAGAACACAGAGGATTAGGGGTAGGAAGAAAGAAAGAAAATATACGACTGGGCGGTGGTGGCACATGCCTCTAATCCCAGACTGGAGAAGCAGAGGCAAGTGGAGTTCAAGGCCAGCCTGGTCTACAGAGATTTCCAGGGCAGGCTCTAAAGGTACACAGAGACAGAGAAACAAAATATGAAGAACAACAACAAACAAACACAAAAAAGAAAAGAAAAAGATAAACTATTGCACCTGTATAAAACATATATATCTTTTTCTTTGACATAGCATAAAAACTCTTATGACAACCTTGTGTACTGTATTTACATTGTGTTAGACTTTATGAGTAATCTAGAGGTGACCTAAAGTACACAAAGAGACTGATAGGAAACCATTATGCTCTTTTCTGCATGGAACTTGAGGATCCTCAGATTTTGGCATAGGATTACTGGCACAGAGTCCTGCAGATCCCCGGGGATCACGGTATGCTAGAGAGGATCTTGGTTGCTTCCTGGGTAGAGTGAGATAAAGGGGGAGCTGCTCTTTAGTGCCTGGCATCATGGTAGGGGTAATCTCTGCACACACTGCCACTCTTGGGAAGAACCAAATTCAAACATCAAAGCACAGCTCCTGTTGTGTACACACAAGCCTCACCAAATATAAAATGAATCTCAAATCCAGTGATAGGAAACTGGGTGCTAGTTTACTTAATGTATGTTGATTTGTACTATTTTCAGTTTACACTGGATGTGTTGAACCAGAGCCCCGTCATCGTAGCTTCTTTCTCTGCTGTACAAAAACATGCGAACAAAAGCAACTTAAAGGAGAAAGGTTTCATCTGGGTCACAGCTCAAGTCTATCATGACGAGAAGTCGGGACAGCTGGAGCTGGAAGCAGCGGACCACATTTTATCTGCAGTCAGGAAGCAGAGGTGTGGGGCAAAGACGTATTAGGGCTCAACTAGACTCCTCCATTCTATACTCACTAGGATCCAGTGCCCTAAGGATAATTCTGCCCACAATCAAGCTAGATCTTCCTACATCAATTAATGTGAGGAAGATAATCCCTCCCAGACATTTTTAAAGAGTGACAAACCAGATAATCCCTATCAAGTGTGCCCAAAGATTTGTTTCACTGGTGGTCTAGATTCAATCGAGTTGACGACACCATCATTGATACTCATTATACATCAAGGATCTTCTGGAAGTCCTATTGACAAAAAAATGGAAATTAACATGCAATGGGTGCCCGTGTTTCTGATATGGAAGATAATCATAAGAGAATGTCCTACAACATAGGGGAGAGCATCACTTCTACAGTATGAGAGGGGAGGGCCCTTTAGGGCTTCTCGGAGTAGGCATCCAATGGTCTGAGCCCAGCAGATGAGTGAAGCTGTCCTAGTAGAAAAACTGCAGAAGGAAAGCCATAAGCAGAGCAATGGATGACTCCTGGGACAGATGGAGGACATGACATAAGAGTACACTACCAAACATTTATGTTTGGTAGATCAGAATCCCTCAGGATGCAGGAATGGTAATGAATGTCTATCCTTCCATCACTGGGAGACAGAGAACAGAAAGTCATCCACAAGGACACCTTGTCTCAGCAAAGCAAACCAAAACAAAATGGAGACTGTATGGGGTAGCTGAAAAGGCTATAAGTGTTTAGCTCCTAGTCCTAGAAACTTCACAGTGTTACCCTTGCTTTTCTCCACCTTCCCTCACAACCACAGCCCCTGGTGTTTCCATTAGCAGTGTGGTCATTTATGCTCCATACTCTCTCCATACTCCTATCCTAAAAGCTCCGCCCGCAAGTAGAAAACACCACCATTGTCTCTTTTCTTTTCTCTTCACAA
This sequence comes from Bramus lutescens, assembly GCA_001685075.1. Lineage (NCBI taxonomy): Eukaryota > Metazoa > Chordata > Mammalia > Rodentia > Cricetidae > Bramus > Bramus lutescens. The sequence continues at coordinate 117,354 of LOEQ01004047.1, forward strand.
AACTGGTGCTGTGTCATGTGTGGATTTAGCATACTGTTAGAGCCGGCTCTAAATTGTCCACTGTCCCTAGGGCAGAGGGTCCTGCCACAGGACTTCTGTGCGTGCTGTTGATGTTGAGGGGTATCTTGCGGTGGACACACTAAATTTGCCATCCATTCTCAAGACTGCTGAATTAAGCAAATTTACAACTTCAGAGATCACATTTCTGGATCAAAGTGAGATTGGGGGAAGCCGCAGGGAAACTCGTATTCCCTAGAGGAGCATTGTCAGTTCATCTAACGTAGCTTTGCCAAACAAACTGGCTTTCTCCACGTAGAGAGCAAGCATGATGGGTTACATCAAGATTCTGCAACCCAACCCTAGATTGCTACCTAACGGCGAAAGTGCGAGGCGTATGAGAAAAAAACAGAGAGGAAAGTTGATCTAAGGTATGGTGTTGTATACTCTGGTACATGGGAGCTGGCTTTCCCTGTCCGTGTAGCCTCAGCAAGCCCCACCTGCATGCACATTGCTCGGTATCCTCTCTGATGACATCCACGATCACTCTGTGCTTCTCTAAGCCTCCAATAACCTCCCCTCCTGGCCTCATAGCCCGTTCATCCCCTTCGACTCTTAAATCACTGCCTTAAAATAGGGACACAACTTTGCTCACTGTCTAGTACCCCAGACACCCCCAAGTTACTATGTTTTCAAACTCCAATGGACCGGGTGCCTGTAGTATCCTAGGAGAAACTCTACAAGAACACTCCATGTTAGTAACTATGTTGTCTCCCTGGGTTTACTCTAATCTCCACCCTCATGGCAAGAGCCTTGTGTGTTGGGTGAGGTCAGGGCAAGGGTGAGACCTGATAGGCAACTACGGGCATTAAAACCCATCCAGACTCAGAAGAAATCCTATTTCAAAGTAATTTTTTAAAAACCAAAATTAATGTTTCAATTTGCACCAGGAGCAAACGTTTAGCATTTTAAATAAAGACAAGATCAGTATTCCTTATTTTACTTTTTGCCTCAGGCTCCAATATGGCTTGGCACAGCCCCATGGCTGAGCCTGTCTTTATTTAAAATGTTGACATTTTGTTCATCATGGCGCTCTGCATTAATTTTGCCTTTTAAGAAATATTGCATTAAATTTAGCTCATTGGAGAAGGATTTTTCAGTACTCTTGGGAAAATTCCATACTTGTCCTGACCTAGGACCAGATGTGGTCTTAGGTAAACACCTTAAAGCCTGATTCCAGGGCTTGCCTTTGATAACTGCACATTAAATCCTGCCCTCTCTACTTTTGGACTCTATTGAGGATAACTCCAAAATATGAGCCCACGAATTTGTAAAACTTAATCTAGGCTGTGGGTTGGTTATCAACAGTCAGCTCGATTTCTTCCCCTGTGGACTCTCAGTGGTTGAGAAAATGGATTATTGTCTGAAGGCACGCTGACTTCCAAGGCCCGTTCTTCAGTCTTATGCACAATAACTGACATTTCTGGAAGGAAGAGTCCCAGATGCTTTTATTTCCTTTCAGTATGTATTAACTACCTGCTCCGGGTCAGGGGCATCCACAGGCATCATCTGCTGTCTTATAGACCTTATTAAAGCTGGGAATGGGCCAAGATGAGCAGAGTGATGGCCCATGAAATCTCAGAACCAGGTACAAGATAAAGAAGGAATCCTGATGGGCGAGCAATCACAAACGTAAATAAAATGGGTCCCCTAGCTTCGCTCTCCACTCCAATAGCCAACGAGCATAAAATAAAGATAAGTTTCCGCTCCTATTTACCCATTGAGAATGGTTACTTACTTTGGAAGTATATCTGCAAGGTGGAAGATTATTTGCAAGGCTGCTTTGGTGATATACAGCTACTTTCACCTCAAGTCAAAGCATTTCGGAGATCAATTTTCACAGCACCAGTGGAAGACAAGGGATATATATCTGTTAGTTGCCCCGGATTTCACTCCTGACAGTGATTGAAACTGCCAAGACCACCTCTACAGTAGCCCGTTCCCACCTGACATCCGTTACCTGAAAAATGACTGTAGATTATCAAAGGCACGCGAGGCTTCCAGAAACGCCACCGGCAAGTCGATTTGGCATCTCCCTCCTGGGGACACAGCTTGGGTCACATCGTGTCAACATATGCACACGAAGCCACGAGAGAGGGAAGGGAAGCTGTGCTGAGAATCAGATGCACAGTGACACCTCCCTCACCTCTGTGCCTCGTGCCCTTCTCCTGAAGTTTGCTGTTAAGAAACATTTGTTAAGCACGTCCTATGACCTGTCACTGTGCCAGGACACAAACATGTATCAGGCATGTTCTGTGGGCCTTCAGGATTGGGAGGGGCAAGCGAGCAGAGTAGGAGAGTCCCAAGCCATGTCAGTGTTGTCTTATTTATGGACAGAGCGACAGTGTGTTCCAGGCTGCCCTCAGAGCTAGGGGTAATTTAGGTGCCCTCTTTTCTAAAATGAGACTGTTTCTTTATCTCACAGTTTGTTGGGAGGGTTAAATGTCACATATGCAAAGCACTTCTTCCAGTGGTTAGCACACACTAAGCCCTTGGTGAGCATTAGCCGTCATTATTAATATGCTATTGTAATGAGAGGATTATGTGCAGACTTCTGTGCCAGCACCAAGCAGATGGATTCCCCACCCCCTCGGGATGGAATGGAATTCCTGGGGCCTTAGAGGAAGCAGCATGTGCAAAGTCACAGAAGAATGAGAAGAGCTAGTGTGTGTGTGTGTGTGTGTGTGTGTGTGTGTGTGT
>LOEQ01004048.1:0-12983 GCA_001685075.1 Bramus lutescens
CTTCCTTCCTTCCTTCCTTCCTTCCTTCCTTCCTTCCTTCTTCCTTCCTTTTTTTATTTTCCCAAGACAAGGTTTCTCTGTGTAACAGCCCTAGCTGCTCTGGAACCAGCTCTTATAAATCAGGGTGGCCTCAAACTCAGAGATCCACCTACCTCCGCTTCCTGAGTTCTGGGATTAAAGGCGTGGGCCACAACCACCCGACTTATGCTTATTATTTTCAAAGTATTGTACCAAGAGTTGTAAAAATAGTAAGAGAATATAAATGGAAAAAGAATAATATCTAACTTCTCCTTGCCCAGTTTAGCTTATATCGAATATGTTTAATAATTTTAGAAGCAAGAGACCCTAACACGTTGTCTCTCCTGTGACCGCTCACTTTGTATGGGGCTTTTAGGTAATTATGTATGGTTTCTTCTATGTTGCCTTACCACTCTCTATATTGCAATGCCCTAGGTTGGGTTTTTACTGCCCCTTTGGAAGCAGGCCTCCCATCACATCTAGTTTCTTTCCCTTTCTATTCATCCCAAGAAATAGTGTGAGGCTCAGCTAAGTCTAGGTCATTCTCCATTGAGCAATACCCAGGAGACTGACAGTGAGAACTAGGGTTTGGACTCTGGTTTTACTGATTGTTGGACTTACCTCTCACTATTCTTCAGCAGCTTCAAAGTATCCTACATTCCGGGTATGCCAGACTTCTGACAGTGCCAGAATGTGCCCTTGATGTTTTATATATGCCTTCTATAAGATGCAGCTTTTGATCCACCATCCTTCAAGGTAGTACACACATGCCGTATCCCTGGGAAACCCATTCTGATGCCTTCAGACAACTGTGCGTTCTTTCCTTTGTAGTTCCGAGAAGCTTGCACACATCTATTAGATCATTTATAGCATTCTGAATTTTCCAGTTGTCCATACACAGATGTTGTTCTTTATCTCTTCAGATCGGTCCGTGATTGGAGTTTGGAGAAGAGGGATTTATGAGCCACATGTTGTGAGTGTGGCTACATGTATTTTGGCAAGGGAACATCTATGGATTTCATTGGATTCTCCAAAACTTGTGTGAAAGAAGTGTATGGATTGGAGAATCAATTAATAACCACCTTGACGGCACTAAGCCTTGTTTATATTCATAATCTTTGTAATACCTTGTTCAAACAAGATGCTCAATAATGTTTAATGAATTGAGTAGATTAGAGCACCTACAGCAAATCAGGTAGCAGCTAAAATCCCTGGAAGCTTTTCATGTACCTTGGTAGTCCACACAATGAGATGATTTTTGTTGACCGTGGTTTTCTAGTTACCTCCTATTTCCTATGCCCTATGGCTTCCTATGGCCAGAATCCTATATGCTAGAAGCCACACTCAGAAAGAAAGTGCAGCTACATCTCTGGCACCCATGAGGAATTGTCTTCAGCTTTCCTTTTACAGCCTTTTATCTTTCTGACTCTGTATGAAGCATCCATCTGGCCAGCATGAACACTAGACACAGTACAGGGGACACTGGAAATCAAAAGTAAATAGCAGCTAGAAATTGAAGCCTTAGTTTTTATTCTCTGAAACTATATCCTTTGAATGCATCATTGTATGTGCAGTGAGAGTAACTGATAAAACAAGTAGTACTTCATTTATCTACTCAGAAACTAGCTAAGGTCTAGTTTCCTAGTGTATACTTCATTGCTTGGGTAATGATGTTAGCGCTGGGATGAGGAGGCCTCTGGGTGGTTAATCAGCAGTATAAGGATTTATGGGTATCTTGGTGAAGTCATAGAGATACCCACATACTATAAAGACTATAAAATGTAGCTTTATTAGAAAAGAAATCTTCAAAAGTCATGAGATAAAGGATGTGGCTTATTTGGAGTGCTTGTCTCCTAGGTGAAAGGCTTGAGTTTGAAAGAAGTCATATACTACTCTAGGGACATCCTGCCAAGTAGAATGACTATAGCTAGCTACAGTATTGTAGAGGTAAAAACGGCTAAAGAATATGTTTTAAATGTTCTCATCAGAAATACATCTTAAGTCTGTGTGACTGTTAATTTGAGCAGCGGATTAAGAAATACCCAGAGTAGTAATAAGATGAACTTGTGGGTGTATCTTTGAGGACTTTCCCAGAGAGGACCAACTAAGGAAGGAAGACCCACCCAGAATCTGAACAGACTGAATAAAAATACAAAACAAGAAGGGTAACCGAGCTCCAGAGTTTCTCTGTCTCCACCTCTGGTCTGCTGAGATGTGGGGAAGCAGTCTCCTGCCTCTACTACCACGTAGCTGTCCACAGATGTGGAATCATCTTTTTGTACAGTATAAAGATTTGGCACTCAAGTTGGTTTAATAAAATGCTGATTGGACAGTAGCCAGGCTGGCAGTATAGGCAGTGTGACCAAAATTAGGATGATGGGAGGGAGAGTGGCGGAGTCAGGAGTTGCCAGTCAGATGCAGAGGGAACAGGACATGAATGAAGGTACCAAGCCACATGGAAAGGTATAGAAAGAAATATGCATTAATTTAAGTATAAGAGTTATGAAGTATCAAGCCTGAGTTATCGCTGAGCATTTATGAATAATATTAAGCCTCTGTGTCGCTTATTTGGGAACTGATGAGGGGGAGAGAATGTCTGCCTACAGCCCACCATCATATGCTCTCCACTATGATGACCGTAATGCCCTCAAACCATGAGCCAAAATGAACTCTTCTCAAATTGTTTTCAGGTCACATATTTTGTCACAGCAATAAGGAAGATAACTAATACAGTGTATAAAAGAATTTATAAGTTAATCTTCAATAATCCCACAAGGCAACCAGATAGTATAATGTTACATTGCATTCTAAAAATGCATATTATTTATCAATTCACAATAAAATGAAAAACATAGCAATAGGAAATAATGATGAGTGGTGAAAGTCAGACAGGGACCACGTGGTGTTTCAGACTTAGCTGAGAACTTTTCAAAGTTCTCTTCCTGGCAACATTGACATTTGAGGAGTCTGGAGCAAGAACTTTGTACGCAAGAGTTTCTACTGTGCTTACAGAGGACTGAGTTCAATTCCTAGCCCTCACATCAGGCAGTTCACAAACATCTGTAACTCCACCTCTACCGTGACCTGTTGCTTCTGGCCTTCTCAGACACTGCATTCATGTGCACCTACCCACACACAGACATGCAGACATACACACAAGTAAAGAAATCAAACCTCCTGGTTGATTTTTGATTGATCGGTTTGATATCAGTTTATGCAGTGAAGTTAGTTATAAAGAGTAGTTTGAGCTTCATAAAATCTAGATCCATACTAAGTAGAACAGACTGTTGGGTTATTTCCCTTAAATAACCATGAGGTATTCTCTTCCTAAATCTTCACACTCAGGAAGATAGCTATGGAGGAGACCCTAAAGTACCTGGCTCATCTCACACTGTAGTTTTCAGTTATACTGTCCAGTTGTAAAAGCAAATGATAATTCCAAGAACTAGCAGTGTGAATGTCAGGCATATTGAATGTTCCCGAAGAAGCAAGAATGTTATTTCTGGGAAGGAAGATTTTGTAGGGGGAAGGAAACTAAAAGCTTTCTTTGGAAACCCAATGTTTGCAGCTTGCCTGCTCTGTTGAGCATCTTGAAGCTTTTCAAGTAAATTGTGCAGAAAGTGCCAAGCAGAGATTTGGGAAAGGCCTGAAAATATAATTTAAAAAACATGTAAAAATTAAGAAGTAAATTTAGGCCAAAGAGAATGCTGGGTAAGTTACCAACTGCAATGTATCATGCATACCAGGTTCTAAAGATCACTTGCAAACTCCTTAAGGTGAATCTTTAAATACAAGTCATACACATGTCCTTCAAGGTACCAAGCAAGATGTCCTATACAGAGCTGTCACTCAACAGACCTGTTATGAACCTACCTGCTGGTGAGTATGGATTCAGTGTTCACTGTATGGACAGTGTTTGCTGTATGTTATATACCACAGAGGACACAGCTGTGGTAACTCTTTCTGGTCTTACCTGAGGTTTCCATAGATTATTCATTCCTATCCAAAATAATTCTCTTTGCCAGACTTTGTAATGGGAGGTGCTATTTTTTCTCTTTTATTACTTCTCTATGCACAGAACACCAGGCTTAGGCATAGTGGGTCTGATAGACATGTTTGCTAAGTGAGGTCATTAATAGCTTAGGTTATATCTTCTTCCTAGTACATCCAATGCCTCTTAAACACATACTTGACTTTTGGATGCCTTAATTTACATACTTCAGTGGCACATGTTCGGTGCCCATCACTGTGGACAAAATGTCTTAGACAACATTTCTATGACATTTAAAAATCAGCAGGAGCCGGTGAAATGGTACAGCAGGTAAAAGGCAGTTGCCACTGAGACCGACAGCCTGAGTTCAGGCTCTAGGACCCACAAGGTGGAAAGAGAGAATTGACTCTCATTAGGGGTCTTCTGAACTGCACATGTGTGCTATGGAATACGTGTATGAGCGTGCACATGTACACACTTGTGCATGTATGTATTCTCATACATGCACTTGCACACACACAGACACAAATAAGAAACCATGTGAAAGAAGAAGCTAGAGAGATGGCTCAGTGGTTAAAAGCACTTGTTGTACTTATATAGGATCCAGGTTTGGTTCTCTAGCACCCACATAGTGGCTCAAAGCTCCCTATGACTCCTATTCCTGTTGGTTTGATGCTCTCTTCTGGTCTCTGCAGGCTTCAGGCATAAACAAGGTATACACATACACATGCAGACAAACAAACACTTCAGCACATAAAATAAGAATAATAAATCTTTTAAAAGATAATTAAATTAGTTTTAATTAATAATAATTAATTTCTATAATTAATTAAACCATAATAAACAATTAATTTAATTAATTACATTTTATTTGGCATGTGCAAAAGTTCTGGGCATGGCTGGTTATATTTGAACAACTTTATGAATATATTTAATGCAAGTAATACACTAAAAATGGCATAAATGATGAATTTTATGTTATATATTTTAAAACAATTTTAAGAAAGCCATGAGATATATTTAGGACTATGCTAATGTAAGAATGAGGTGGAGATAATTAATATCATACTTCATTGAACCTTCACAAGCAAAAAAATGCAGCAATATTCCTGAACACATGAGCTATTACTTTTAAGGCAATGAAGCACTTGTTTATGGGTAGTCATGCTCTTGTGATATTTTCTGTAGTGACATGTGTGCATTAAGCTTTAGAATACATTACAGAGTCATTGTATTCTGACATTTCTCTATTATCGAAAAGGAATCTTAGTCTGCTAATGAACCTTCATCCTGTAAAACTCAGAAGTCTAGGAAAAAACCTTTCTCTTTAAGGGCTTTTTGACATACTCTTACATTCATGGCTTCATATAACTACTGCATGGAGAAACATTTGCCACCAGAAAGTTCAAATAGAAGCTTAGGATGATTTAAGAAGAAAATGAGTTGAGCTACCAAGCTTTGAGGAAAGCTTAGGGGATATTGACAAGTGTGTTTCTTCAGATTTTATTTTTGTTTTAATTATATATATACACACACATATATGTATATATACGTATATGTGTTGTGTGTGTGTGTGTGTGTGTGTGTGTGTGTGTATCTGTATGTGGATTTGTGCATGCGAGTGCAGTGACAGTGGAGGCTAGAAAAGGGTGTTGATCCCCTGGGGCTGGTGCTGCGGGAGGTTATGAACCTCTCGACGTGGGTGCTGGCTTCTCTGGAAACACAAGACTCACTCTTATATAACCACTTAAGCCATCTCTCAGCTTCAATAAACACTTTGCATTTCTGAAGCACAGTATTAATGACTACTGAGCATGGTATCAGTGGTATTTTACTCATTTAAATTAATATATATGAAACCATGTATTGCCAGTATTTACTTGATTACTTCCAACATTTCAAAAGTTCATCCATCTAAATAAGTATCTGTAAATACTTATGTGCCAGGGACTGTTAATACATTAATATATAAAACACACAGTGATCTCTGTCCCTGAGATGCTCATGTCTGAGCTGGAAAAGACAAACAAAAAACATAACAACTAAGTAAGTTATAGAACATGGTGTATATTAGAATGTGACAAGTTTCTTAGGGAGAAAAGAAAAGGCAAACAATAGGACCAGGGGATGAGTTGAATTCTCATTTAAAATGCCCCGGAGAAAATCTGTTTCAACTATTTATTCTTTTTGTTATCAGAGTTCAGTGTCTTACAGCCTTTTTTTGTTTGGTACCTATCAACAGTTAGGAATTAAGCATGTTTTTCCCTTTATCTTCAAGAGAGTGGTGGTATGTCCAACCACTGAAATCTCTGATTTCTGAGACATTATTACTCAGGGGATCAGAGATCTTGAGGGCTATTTTGGACTGCAATCCAGGTAATCTAAAACTAAAAGCAACTGCACCTATGCCCACATTTCAATTGTTAGACTGTTAAAATCATAGCTTTACTCTAACTGGGAAAACTCTCTGCTTTTAAATGGTTTACATAGTTAGGTCAGGACAAGCCAGATAATCCCTCTATGTTAAGGTCAACTGTACAATAAAATATGTGGAAACAGTAGTAAATGCTCTTATAGTCCTGGGGAAAGTTCGAAGGCCATTACACACTGTGAAGTATTTTTGTTCAGAGGTGTAGAGTCAGCTCAGAAAGGTGATGATGAACATGTAGACCTGCAGCTGGTTAGATGTTATGATGCCTACATTTTGAGGTGGGAGAAGAGTTTAAAGATGATCCCTAGATTCATGACCCAGGCAAACGTCCTCCCACTGTTCTATTACCAACCTCCAACTCTTTTTTCCCTCTAATTTTTAACAGGTGACCATAATGGATTGGAAAGGGGAACCCACTCATTTAAATTTTGTGGAAGAGAAATATGCAAAGGAGAGGATTTCTGAATTGTCTACTTTTCACCCACACATTTTGTTCTGGTGTCAAGCTTGGTGTGCAGTAAATGTTTAGTCCCTATTTGTTGAATTCGTAATTAATCGTTAACGGACACCTCAGTGGAGAGCAAACTGGGGTGATGTTGGGGTCGAATTTCCATTAAAACAACTGGAGTGGCTTCATGGGAGAGACCGCTCGTATCCCCAGCCTTCTGAAATCTCTGATTTCCTTTAGTGTGCTCTGGAGCTCTGATCTATGTTCTCTGTGGGAGAACCCTTACCAAACACCCTTCACCATTCTGTTGAAGGACTTTGGGCTTGTGGCAGAAACTTCCAGAAAGAAAACTAGGAAATCTCAAGGGGAAGGTTACTGAATCTTGCCTTGACGCCTGTTAAATACATTTGGAGAAGTTTAAAACGCTAGGAATGCAACATTCCCCCAACTACAAGATCATTAAAGATGACATGCTTTGCTGCACAGTATCCAGGTATCACCCAGGAGCAGACAAGAGGCAAGGGAACTGTTGTTTGCAGCATCTCACCTCCAGAAAGAAGAACATGGGTCCAGGCTTAGTCCACAGACTCTGCCGCAGGGAGACCCTGAACAAAACAGTCAACATTCTGGAAAACTAAAAATATCACCAAGAAAACAAGCCCTCCATTTCCTGTATCAAATAAAAACAAACAAGCAAGCAAAAGCAATTACATTGAAACCCACATCTAAACTGTCAGAACATTAAAGTCATAGCTATATTCTGTCAGGGGTTTGTTCTGATGAAAGGGAAACCACTTTCCCAGAGGTGCAGGGCCCTCAGAGAGTTCCCCTCCCCGACACTCATCTTGAATGGGTATCATTAATAAGTTTGTTTATGCTCTGCTGCCACCAACTCCCCCACAGGGAATTTTTGAGAACATTTTATTCTTGCACAGTGCACTTTTCTTTCTTTCTTTCTTTATTCTAAACAAGTGTCTAGAACATTGAACACCAGTAACAAAAATATGCATAGAAAACATTTGAAACAACACAAAGATGATTCTGCTCCATCACCTGCCCTTTATGTAGTAATTGTGATGCTTTCTGCCCTTCCTCCCACTCCTAGGCCAGGGGAAGCGCCTGCTTTCCTTCTTTCCCAGTCTTTTAACTTATTTTTATACTCAAGATTACTATGTGGAACCAGGAAAAGTCTATGTTCTTGGGCACTGTGATAGGCTAGACTCCAAGAATATCTCCCTAAGGTTTCTGGCCCCCTGGTATCACTTGTCTTCTCTCAGCTCCTCAGCGGAACCTTAATCCTGATACTCTTCTCAGGGAAATTTTACAGATAGATTTTGGGTAACCTTAACATCTGAAGATCATTTGGTTAGTCCCGGCATAAACAACTAGCTTTCCCATTTAAATACAAAGGCTGTTTGGTTATAGAAGAGGAAATCAGGGACGTAATCCAGCATAATCATCTGAGTAGTCCACAGGGGTCGCATAGCAAGGAATCAAGAAAGCTCTAAAAACTGACAACAGTTCTCAGCTGGCACCTAGCACGAAAACAGGGATATCAGTCCCACAAGCACACGGACAGGAATCGCCACAACAGCCAATACACTTGGAAGAGGACAAGTCCTGGAGGCAAGCTGTGAATTTCAGCCCAGCGTAATGCTAAGAGCCGAGTGTATGGCACACAGAAAACTGATCCAGAGAGCCACAAATGCGTGCACAGCGAGGTAGGGAGACAAAACCGAGAAAACGAGCATGAGTCAGTACTATGAATACATTCTCTTTCTGTGAAAGACTAGTCACTTGGCTAGTGAAATCACAAATCTACTTCACACCCACTCACTCATCTAAGAAATTTTGTTAGGATCTGCTTGAGATGTAATTTTCTTAGGTCATTTTTCTGTGATAGAGAAACAGACCAATAGGTAGTGGTGCCTACAAACCCTGAAAAAAGTTTACAGACTTCAATGTAGACAAAGGCATGTGTTCCAACAGACTCTGAAAGCAGGGTATTTTCAAAAGGCATTTCGCTTGGTAAGAAAAGATAATTTGAGAAACCATGAAAGACCAGATGCAACTAAAGACACTTTCACCTCTTTCCCTTTAAAAGAAAAATGTAATTGTTGCTACTGACAGAAAGCAAAGTGAAGCTGAGGCTGAGGGGATGGGGGAATGGGCCACTCTTTATGTGGGTGTGGGAGGGAGTAGTCCATTGCAGTATTTTGTTCCCTTTATTAAACAGGGGTGGCCCCATGGTTCTGAATTGTTTCTCATGTCGCCTTTTTGTTGATCATGAACTTGAGACGATGTATCATTGCCTTCGAAGTAATTTTTGAAGGGAAAAATGTGCTGACTTGGCAGGGTACCTGGATCATTAAGCTTGCCATTGCCTACTAAAGAAACATTGATCTAGAAGGAAGCATCTATTTACTTAAAATAAAGATGGAGAGGTTGTTCACAGATCTTATCAATAGTTTACAGGTTGTTTAATTTTTGCGGACATTTAAATAATCGAAATAAATTAAATTAAGAAAAGATTGTGAACGAGCAGAGTGTGTAAGAAATCTTGTTTTCTACATTTGTCCCCTTCTTTCCAGGATGTAAAATAGCCAGCTTGATGTTCTTAAGTTTTAGAGATATCCTTTCTTTTGTTCTATTAGGATTATATCACAGGGAGGGTAGTTATAGCAGAATACAAGGACAAACAACTAACAGAAATGGTGATGTGGAAAATAATTTCAATGGAGGAAGGCTGAAAGTATTCTGCCTGTAAAAAAAGATGGATTTCTCACAGCTATTCTTTTATCAGCAAGACTGGTAAATGTCTTTGATAGATAAAGAGACCTAGGCAAGAAAGTGTTTCTCTAAGCCTGAGGGAGGCCAAACTACTTTATATTCTCAGAAGAATGAAGGATATTACACAGCCACATAGAGGACAGAAAGAATGGTCACAATATTTTTATTGATGGAATCAAACACTTAATGAGTGAGTAGAAGTTTTCTCCCAAATGCTGACTTCTAATAAGGATGAAATTCTTTTTTAGGGGCATAATTTATTTAATTAGGATGCATATTATTGTTTTCTGTTACCAAATTTATTAGAAATATCTATCTATAAAAACTATTCTTCGGTCCTGATCTACACAAAAAGAGACACTAGCCCATCTTTAAGTATTTATCACAGTATTGGGAGCTTTTATTCTCAGCATCTGTCAATAGTTGTATCAGGAGATGGACTTGGCATCTCTAATGGGAATCTGTCTCTGTGTGGATAGGATGGATAATTAACTAACTTGTGTGGTCTTTGATTTCACGAAATAGAAAATCCACATATTCCTTCTGTACTTGGGCAATTTTCCCTCTATGGGAAGACTTCATGATAGCCAATTTTTTATTTTTTCTTCTATGTTGTGAGTTTTAAATTTAGTTTGAATAATATGCAGAATAAATTTTGCCTCTAAAGAAGTTCTCTTTTAAAAATAAACAAACTGTTCTTGGTTATAATCCATTGATTTCTATAAAATAAATGACATAATGAGCTATCCTATGCATATCCTATGCTTATACCTATCTCCCCTCCAACTATACATGGAAACTTAATCTCCAATGTGACAGTCAAATGAGCTGGGACCTTCAGGAAAGTGATTAATTCCTTAAACTGGAGCCTCATAGTGGCAACTAAGGCCCTTATGAAAGAGGCCCAAGAGTGGGACACTGCCCCCTTAATCATATGAGGTCTCCTGGAAGGGAAGAGGCTACCTATGAATCCGAAATTGGGCTCACAGCAGCCACCAAGTGGACTGGTGCCTTCTCTTGGACTTACCAACCACTGTAGCTATGAAATTAAATATATTTCTGTCATTTACAAACTGTCTAGATGATGGCATTTTATTATATCATCTCAGGTATGCCAAGATACCTCAGTAACTCTGTTAGCAGGTGCTAGGCAACTGTTACTGAAATAAGCCCATCTCTACCCATTTAATTGACTGTAAGCAAGCATGGAATTGTTTTTTGTTACACATCAGGCCTTCTCTTATATCTTTGTGATCCTTGCTGTAAGCAGGGAACCTCTGCTCTTTCTCTTAGCTCTTGGAGGTGATCAGAATTTTTGTGCTCTGGAGAGGTAAATCCACTACATTCTGATTTTTATCTTATGCCCTTTGTTTTAGAGTAAAGATCCATTACAAGGCATCATAATTCATTGTGTTAACTTTCATTGTAGACTAGAATTACCTTACTCTAATGCAAGAATGTAAATTTATTGCTTGATGTGGGATTCCCCTCTGTATGCTATGAATATCAATGGTTAACAAAGAAATTGTCTTGGGCTTACACAGAGCAGAATAGAAGGCAGAGAATACTAAACTGAATGCTGGGAGAAAGAAGGCAGAGTCAAGAAATGCCATGTAGCTGTCAGAGGAGAAAGACACAAGTTGCCAGCTGAAACCTTGCTGGTAGGCCATGAGCCTTGTAATAAAATATAAAATAATAGGAATGGGTTAATTTAATATGTAAGAGCTTGCTAGGAATATGCTATAGTGATTGGCCATGCAATGATTTAATTAATATAGTTTCTGGGTGGTTATTTTGGGGCTGAGCATCCAGGAACAAACAAGTGGTCTCCTACAACAAATTGGCACTCCAAAGTGTGCTAGCTAAATCCACATAAAACCTGAGAGGGCTTGGAAAGGAATTCTAGACACTAAAAAACAAAGTTTAGCCACATTTGTTTTTCAGATGGGCTCTGTTTGCTGACAGCATGCTGCAGCTCCTTTAAGAGAGGTTTTCCTGATAAAGTGGTAGCAGCAAAAACAAAACAAAACAAAGAAAAGCAAAACAAAACAAAACAAAAAACCCATACAGTTTTGAAATGGTGGAAAACAAAAACAAAAACAAAACCCATGGTTTTGAAAGTGTGCTTCCTGAGCCATGCTGCCAGCATGAACTCTGACTCTTTCAGGAGGTCCAGCTATGGAGCATTTAAATGGGGTTTGTGAGCAGAGTGCTACAACTTGCTTCATGGCAACACAGACCTGCTGTGACCCAACCCTGGATCTGGGGTGGAGAGAATGCCTCTCAGAGGCAATGAATGGACTTCCTCTGAAGTGTTGGACTAGGTGAAGTCAAAAGGCAAAGCAGCCTTGTTGGCCCTGGTCACACCCACTTAGCAAAAAAGAAAGAAAGAAAGAAAGGAAGGAAGAAAGAAAGAAAGAAAGAAAGAAAGAGAAGGAAAGAAAAAAGAAAAAAGATGCTTTTGGTTAGAAAATAATTATAGATGCACAATAAAGTCAGATTCAGATAAAAAAGACCTCTAAATAGGTCACAATGTTGGATAAATGTGCGTAAGCTTGGGAGAGAGAAGAAAAAAATAAGACAGTTATAAAAAGAAGTAAATGATTTTGAGTAAATAAAACAAAGTCTTTAAAGAGACAGAGTGAACTTGCAGAAAAAGTAACAGGAATAAAGAAAATAAGGCATGTAAAGATGGAATATATATGGAGAGTGTGGATTATGTATATTATTGTGTTTTCTTTGAATTTTTTGACTGCAGAGAGACATTTGATTCTGGGGACTGATAAGCTAAACTGGAATATATATTTTAAGGTTTTCTTGAGTTCAAAATTTGAGTCTAAGAATATGTTACTTTGGAAAAGATGTTCTTCTTTTGCTCCCACAGAAGATGAGAACCTGTGGATTAATTCCAGACTAATGATGTTTAATGGACCAAGATCTCCCAAAAGGTTGCCATGAACACCCCCAAAATTACTTCACCCCAAAAAACACCAGTTTGGAGAGAACTATGCACAAATTCCCTAAATGATTGCTTATAAATGTTTGTTTACATTTAAAGGGGGATATGATATAGAGATGAATACTTTGTGTTGGTAAAAACTTAGGTCTTTTCATGACAGTGAGACACAATTGCTCCTGGCAGCACCAAGCTATTTCAAGAGGATGATGGGCACCAAAGAAGCTCCTTATGGCATGGGTTAGCCATTTGAGTAAGAAAGTGCTATTGCCTGGACTGCTTGATGCTATGCTGTATGAACTGGACATGCAGGATCCACAAAGAAATGACTGCTGAACTTGCCTAAAGG
>LOEQ01004048.1:20089-34794 GCA_001685075.1 Bramus lutescens
CCGGACTCATACTATTCTTCCTCCCTCTCCACCAGGATTCCTGGAGCTTTGGCCCAATGCTTGGCTATGAATGTCTGCATATATTAAGATTTTCTTTTTATTTTCTAGCTTTGCATTAAAGATGGGACTTTGTATCCATTTAGATAGATTATTTTAATTTTCTGTCCTAATTAATCTGTATATCATTTTCTTCTGGCATGTCAAAGATCCTTCCCATGTTAAATTCTTTGGTCAATCTGATAGGACCTTGTTGGGAACAAACTCTCTAAGATGCCAGTGGTAGAGTATTCAGTATGCTGAATCTACCTTTTTACTGCATGAAATTTTACTGGTGTTTAGTTTGGCTTAGCAGTAAAGAGTACCCATACCTGTAAATAATGCTTTTAAAGAAAAAAATAGGAGGTGTATATTATTTGTATATGTTCATCAAGAACAATACATTAAAGCTGGTCATAGTTGTATCTACCTGTCATCCCATCACTAAGGAGGATGAAATGGGAGGAACACGTTTAAGGCTAGCCTGGGCCACAGAGCCTGTATCAAAATAAAACAAGAAAATAAACAAAAAAAAGCCCATAGATGGAGATGTAGCCTCAGTTGGTAGAGTACTTGCCTAGCATGCACAAAGTCTTGGATTTGATCCCTAGGTACCACACACACTGTGCAACGGGGTTCAGCTCTATGTAGTTGGATGTAAGAAGAACATCAGAAGTTTAAGGTCATTCTAGGCTACAAAGCAATTTTAAGGCCAGCCTGGGCTATGAAACACCCTGTATCAAAACAATAACAAACAAACAAAACAAACTAAGAACAATGAGTTAAATACCAGTTAGTACACCAAAATTGTGATCTAGCACACAATGATGTTTGTTAATTTCAGCAAGACCTTAGCCAAAGTCTTGAAGGATAATCCTTGTACTTCAGTGCCTCTCCCCATTGTAGAGGTCCTCGGACATTTTTTGCAAAGGTGCATTTCTACAGGATGTGGTAAAGAAGGATACAAGTACGATGTGTGGGGATTCCGAATCACCTAAGGCTCTCTTCTTCCTTGTCATTATTATGTAGGACTAACTGATGTTGAAGGGCAAAATAAAGGGACTTAGATGTCTGTAAATGGTTCCTATTTATAATATTCTTCTTGTCTGATGATGTAAAGCCTAATATTAAAGGGTTTTTGGTTAACAAGCAACAAAATATAGCTTTGCAAATAATAGTCCACTGCTTCACACAGAGAATAGGGGCAGTGCTATGGGAACAGTGCTGGATTGGGTGGACAGACACTGTGGCATGCTGCATAGAGTTTATTTTCAAGCTCTCAAAAATAAATTTAGCTTTCTCTGACTTAATAAATTATGAACTTAATTTATTTTCACTTGTGTGGTGTTTTGTTGAATGCCTATGAGAGGTCTCTCTGTCTTCGTCCAAGCCTTTGATTAAAACCAATGGCCTAAGCAGAGCCACACGTACAGCCCCTGTGCTCCTGGAGGTCAACCTTCCTCCGAGGCTGATTGAATGTTGCCCTACATGATCATAATACAAGTACATAATACTTGGTCCACTTTACTGTGAACCAACTCACGGTTTGTCCAACATATGCACAGACGAGGAGTCTTTTCAGCACTTTGTTGAAATTAAGGTTAACATTTATGTAATGGCATTTTTTTCTGATCTAGAATTTTGGTGACTTTATTAAAGAGAAAAATATTTTATTTACTATTTTATTAAAATATGGAATTTAAATAAATGATAAAATGAATCATGAAGAGCATTCTCCTATTGAGTTCTTCTCTGGGTGGGGAATGCCTTTTTCATTTTATTTCATTATCCACTAATGGTGTTTGTTTTTCTTTTTAAATTACATCAGTGGTATATAATTCTTTAAAACTTGAAAATTCAGCTCACTTAACTGATGTCAGGCCTGCTTCACACTAATATACAGTGGGAGACAAACAATGAAAGGCAGTGATAGATATCATTTCTTCTATATTTGTATATATTTGCAAATTTCATAATAAAACCATATGGTATGTATGTTTAAGGAAAAATGCTCTTGACCTGTCTCCTCAAACCTCTACTACCCATTTCATGGTTGGAAGATGTGTTGGAAACAGGAGCAAAGATGCATGTAAAAAATCACACATATTCACAGCTGTGTTACAAGCCCTGTGTTTCCTCTTTTAATCCACCTGTCTCAGTTAGGTTTCTATTGCTGCAACAAAACACCATGACCAAAAATCCAGTTGGGGAGAAAAGGGCTTATTTGGCTTATACTTCCTTATTGCTGTTCATCATTGAGGGAAGGTAGGACAGGGACTCAATCAGGACAGGATCCTGGAGGCAAGAGCTGATGCAGAGACCATGGAGAAGAGCTGCTTCCTGGCATGCTACCTATTGCTTGCTCACCTGCTTTCTAATAGAACCCAGGACCACCAGCCCAGGTATGGCACCTTCCACAATGGGTTCCCCTGTTGTGGGGGAATACTCTTGTACACTGTAAAGATTTGTTACTCATATTGGTTTAGTAAAACTCTGATTGGGCCAGTAGCCAAGCAGGAAGTATAGGCAGGGCAACCAGACTAGGAGAGTTCTGGGATCAGGAAAGGCAGAGGCAGTCACCAGTCAAACATAGAGGACGCAAGATGAGACTATCTCACTGAGAAAAGGTATCAAGCCACATGGCTAAGCATAGATAAAATAGATATTGGTTAATTTAAGTTGTAAGAGCTAGTTAATAAGCCTGAGCTAATAGGCCAAATAGTTTATAATTAATACAAGTTTCTGTGTGTTTCTTTGGAATTGAATGGATGCAGGACCAGTCAGTACAGAAACTTCTGTCTATACGTATACATATCCATATATATTCAGTATATGCTCTGTCTATACTAATTCAGAAAATGCTTTACAGTTGGATCTCAGGGAGGCATTTTCTTAACTGAGGCTCCTTCCCCTCTGATGACTAGCTTGTGTCAAGTTGACACAAACCCATCTTTTCATGTTTTTCTCCTCCATTCTTCTTTGTCTTTCTCTCAAACATATATTCTCATTAATTTTCTCTCTTTCCTCCTCCTATTCACCATCAAACCAATCCACAAGCCAACCAAGCAACCAACTGATCAACCAACCAACAATCCAACCAACCAACAAGTCTTCTAGTTTTGTCATTAGCTTTATTATTACACTGAAAGTTGCACATCTTCTACATGTGTTCGCCATTTATGTTTTGATAGCTCATTATAAGATATTTTACATAAAGTATTCCTATATTCTTAGACATCTTGCTCATTTAAAAAGTTCATTCAACAAATATTTACAACATAAAAATGGAACCTATAAATTATGTTCCTGAGCTATTTCTAAGCCTGATGACTGACTGAATGCATGCGTGTGTGTTGTATATAAAAGAGATGAAGAGGAGGAATGAGATAATGTCCTAACTGCAATCATTACTTAAGTCCATATATTCTTTGAGAAGCTTGCACCTACACTCTTGAACATGTCTTCTTTATCCCTGAGCACATTTCTTTTTTAAAATAAATTCTTGTTCTGCTTCATATGGGATTTCCCTGAAATCTTTTCCTCTACACTCTGAAGGATTCCATTTTTGCCTGAGTAGAGGCTCCTAAAAGATGAAGGAATTCCTTAGTTGCCTGTGATTCTTTGTTTAGGGTTGAAGTCTTGTGGACTTTCCTTGTCCACTTTGGCAAATCTATTGTTGTCTTGTTCAGCTTAGGTTTAGGCAGTCACATTAGTAAGACTTTATGGGTGTAGCTTCTGACATTCCTAGGAGACAAACTCTCTGAGCCTCTGGCTCTTACAGTCTTTCTGACCCTTCTTCCACAATGTTCCCTGAGCCTTAGGTGTAGGAGTTGTTTGTAGATTTATCCATTTGGACTCTCCACTGAAGAGTGCACCAATTGGTTATCCAAAACCAAATGGTCAGCACTGAGAACATGTAGATAAATAACATTATACAGACTGAACAGGTTATGTCCAGGAATATATGTTAAATAAATGTGTATGCCAGCTGGACCTGAAACTTTCCCTTCCTAGGTCTAACTTTAGAAATGTTTCTGCAGGCCTTTAGGCCTTAGATTTCTCATTTTCCCTGAGCATTTAGCTTGAGAACTTTTCATTGTTAATCCTAACTAGGGTACTTTGAGACGTAAATTTTTCAGTCTCTTGCCAGTTTTTCACCACATCAGTGTCTTTCTAAGGACCTGGATATCAGAAAAGTATTCATTGAGAGAGATGGGGCCCTTTCCCTCAGTCTCCCTGGAAGAAGAGCCCAATATCTAAATTGTCATCATTAGTAATCAGGTGTCCTAATCCTGCCGACCAACCCCAGAGCACAAACCCTCCCCATGCCGGAGATAGTCTCTTGTTCTTACTGAAACACTTTCAAAAGTCTTCAGTTGCCTGTTTAGCTTGTGTAATCGTGAGATGAGACTATTCTTTCACAACTACAATATTCAGAACAACAAATTGGCCTACCCTTCACCACTTTATTTTCTTTCTTTTTTTTTTTAAATGAATTGTTTCTAGATAAAATATAATTAGCCACTTGTATGAATTCCTAGTCCTGTTTTTGCTTTCTGGGCATCACAGATTCCTGGAAGATGTTTTATTTTTGAATATTTTAACATAACGTCAAGAAGTACGTCTCAGTCTGTGTGACAGTTCACCCAACAAGAGCATTTCTTCCCTTTGCGCTCCGGCAACTATTTCCCTGCTGAGAAGGTGTCTCAGTTGTGAGCTAAAATGATAGTAAAACCAAAGGACCATTAAAGCCAGCTATTCACAGGCCTTGGCGGGGATCTGAGTCTCTGACTCACGTGGGAAGAGTGACACCTAGTCTGAATAAATAAATAAGTCTGGCTGGCTTATTTATTCTAATCATTCCTCAGTAGAGCTCACAAAGCTGTTTAAGAAAGCCTCGTGGCAATCCTGCGGCATTCTTAGGAAACGGGAAACTTACAATAGATTCGCAGTTCTAAGTCTCCCTGTCTTCCACTCTCTCGTCAGAGTCTCAGGTAGCCCAGGCTGGCCTCTCACCCATTATATAGCCAAAGATGACTTTGTGTTCCTGATCCTCCTGCCTCTACCTGCCTGGTGTTAAGATTACAGGTGAGCATTAACAAGTCTGGCTGCTGCTTCTTCAACGTGAGATTTGTGTCAAGCTTTCCTTGAGTCGAGTTTTAATTTTGTAGACATGTATAACATTGCTTTTTACCTGTGCCAGGAATTGCACCAGATAGGGAAGAAACTTAGTTAAGTATTGCTCAAACCATTAAGTAAGCATACTTTTGTAATCATTAGAGTTTGCCAACTGCTGAATATTTAGTATTCCAAAGGCAAGTTAATGTGGGCTTCCCCTAGGTATGCTGTGAATATGTTTTATTACCATAGGTTAATAAAGAATCTGTTTTGGGCCTATGGTAGAACAGAATATAGCCAGGTGGGAAATCTGAACAGAGATATATATATATAGAGAGAGAGTAGGTGGAGTCAAGGAGACATCATGTAGCTGCCAAAGAAGTAACCTGCTGGCATCGGTAAGCCATAGCCTACTAGCAATACACAGATTAATAGAAATGGGTTAATTCAAGAAGTAAGAGTAAGCTAGAAATATGCCTAAGCTAATAGGCCAAACAGTGTTGTAATTAATATAGTTTTTGTGTGATTATTCTGGTCTTGGGTGGCTGGGAACAAATGAGCAATCTCCGCCTACAGCAAGTTAAAAGATTTGACATATTTTCTTTTTTATAGAAAATATTAATAACTTTTATATGTCTGGTAGGCTATTTGCCGATGATGGACTTTGCTCAGATGTTAAGGCAGGCTTTCTCTACCAGAGACATTGCTCTTTAACTTCCCCCCTGGTATTTTAGTTATGCAAATGGGTATTTTCCTTTAAAAACTTTTTTAATTAAAAATAATTCTGTTTATATATGGTACATGCTATGCTGTTATGATCCATGTAGAAAGATTTAGTCTAGCTAACTAACATCCCATCACTTATTTAATTAATTTATTTTTTGATGGGTATACTGGAGAGTCTCAGCTGTAAGTGCCAGCCGGGTGTGGTGACACCACCTTTAATCCCAGTGCTCTGGAGGCAGAGGCAGGTGGATCCCTGTGAGTTCGAGGCCAGCCTGGTCTTCAGATTGAGTCCCAGGATAGCCAAGGCTACACAGAGAAACTCTGTCTCAAAAACAAAAGAAAAAAACCAACAAAACAAACAAACAAACAAAACGAAAAACCAAGAAAAAAGCCCTCTGTACATACAGAAGTCCAGCAGATGTCTAGAAGTCACCACATCAATTCTCCTTCTCTTCTGCTGCTTACAACACCGCACAAGTGCCGGCTTACGATTGGGAAATGATTTGCCTTCACCCCTATTACCCGGAACTTTTTTCTCAACTACCATTCCTGCCAATCATATCCCATTTTCAGCGTACCTTTTTTCCTCTCCCTTTTCCTTCCCAAGGGAAGGAGTTTACAAGTCACTCCTGAGCACTCTCAAAAAACAAAACTCACAGGACAAGAGAACTGAAATGTTTCCCTTTATAACATATAACTTGAGAAGGATGTTTCTCCTCTTTTTATGAACAACCAAGCCGGTCTGTAAGGGAGATGCCGCCAGCAGCAGCTGCGCAACCATCACGCGCATGCTCAGGCCAGCCATAGAAACACCACCGGCGTTTGTGGCCCTAACCTCTGTCACCCCTGATTGCTCGTATCTTTCTCGGCCTTTGCTTTTTCTTTAATGATTTTGGGACAGACTGCCTTCCAAAGGAGGACCAAATGACAGCTTGCAGTGTCACCTTACTTTGGTCCAGTTTGGTCAGCATGCCCATTTAGTAAATGTATTATTTCATTTTCTAAGGAAGACATCAAGGATGTGTTTCACTGCTTTTATAGTGTGGCAGCCACTTGGCAGTGCAAGCCGGGGAGTGCAGACTTCAGATCCCAGTGGACTGTATTAAAGGCAGCACTGAACAGCGCTATTAAGTGTGTCTGCTTGGGTGTAAATATACAGGTCCAGAAACAATTTTTTAATGTATGAAATACAGAGTAAGAATCAGATTATAATAAGTCACTGACTAATTTAATTCTCACTTAACGAGAGGCTGAAACAGCCGAGCGCATATTTATGCAAGGAACTGGGGATTTTCCGGAGAAACCCAGATGTTCTCAGGACTACATGGTTATTTCTAGCTTTTCCATGAATATTCAATGAACAGTGAAGGGAGTTTCCTTAAAAGTTCCATACTCACTCATCTCTGCAAACAGCTGTCTTCTCTCTGCCATGGTAGTTCCTCTTTTCCCACTATCTTCAATCATTCTGTGGGACAAAATTGTGACAGCATGCGTCAGTGTCACGCTAAGCAGGCAGACAGCCATTTCTAGGTAAGCACATTAAATGCACTTGGGCCACAGACAAAAATTATCCATTGAACTTGTTTATTTCAGAGTACTGGGTGCTGTGGAGGTGGCCCAGTAGGTAAGGCACTTGCCCTCTATGTATGAAGACCTTGAAGAGTTTGGATCCTTAGAACCCAATGAAAGCAGGACAGGCCTGGCTGCTGTTTATATTCCCATTACTTGGGAAATAGAGACAGGAGATTCCTGAAGCAAGACACTTGATCTCAACTTAGGGTATTCATATGGACCCCCTAAAACATATAAATCACACACAAAATTTCCTTCATACTTTTATACATTTATAAATAAAATATATCATTCATTTAGATTACTGTGCATACTTCCCTTATGTCATATCATTGTTGAAAGGGATATAAATGCTTTCTTTCCTAACATGTGGGGAATCATGGACTTGACCTGGTCTAGCTGCCTGGAGAGGCATCGATCACAGGTTTTTCAGGTTAGAGTCTGTGCCTCCTGGGGCACTGTGTGCCTTTCAGTTTCTGAGAAACCGAGGCACCCCCTCAGACAGTGAAACATTCAGGGTTCCTGTGTATCTCTGCATTCCCTAGAAGTCAGCAAAGCATTCAGAAGCTTGACTGGACAATTAGTCTTAGACATTAACCTTGTGTACCTTGTACGGCTTGCAAATGTCATTGTATCCTGGCAACTACAATTGTAGTTATCCTTCCTAGCACCCACAATTATATTCTGTTTCTGATAAGGGTATACGAAAGTCTCATTGCTTGCAATGAGCTTGTCTCTGCCACGGACATAGAGCACCCCCTTGGACCCAGTCTGAATGACATTACCACTGATCATAACCAGCTAACCATAGCTTGGTAAGTGTTGGTGCTTATACTAATATAAAAAGTACTAAACAGCATATGACCCAAATGCTATAACTAAATACAACCATTGTGGTGATTTGAATGAGAATGGTCCCCCTGTAGGGCATGAGCTCAAATACTTGGTCTCTAGTTGGTGGAATTTGGGGGGAAGGAATTGGAGGTGTGGCCTTGTTGGAGGAGGTGTGTCTTGTCACTAGGGAGTGAGTTTTGAGGTTTCAAAAGCCCACAGCATTTCGGGTTAGTGTGTTCGTTGAGAGAGAGAGAGAGAGAGAGAGAGAGAGAGAGAGAGTCTCTCTCTCCTACTTGTGGATCAAATGTAAGCTCTTAGTTATTGCTTTGATGTCAGGTCAGCCTTCCTGCTGTCATGGTTCCTGCCTCAAAAGCTTGGATTCTCACTCCCTAGATCTCTGAGCCCAAATAAGTGTTTCCTTTTATAAGTTTCCTTGGTCATGGTGTCTTACCACAGCAATAGAAAAGTAACTAGAACAACACTTATTTAATTGCCTATTTAATGGTGGGTGGTTTACTTTATGTTGAGTACCTCTTACAATTCTGAGACTACCTATTTAGATTAGAGACCACATTTTTGGCTCCCATGCAGCAGATGAGGACTCAGGGACTTCGTGAATGAAGGATGCAGAACCCCAGAAGTCCAGGGTCACTCCTGCTGCTTGTTCCTTGTATAGCCACAACCTCAGTGTAGAAGCAGGTGAATTTCCAATGTTAATTTTTAAGTGTAACTTACAATAGTTTTCCTGTACATAATTATTTGATGCAGTTGGTTGGGTTCATGTTTCTTTCTTCAACCATGCCATTATCTTCTGTAGGTCATTTTTTAAAATGCTATTAAAATAAAAACAACTAAGACAGAAGAGAATAGAAAATTGGACTCGAGGAAGAAGATAATGAGAATGTTAATAGAAATGCTATTTAGCAATAGGGATGCCTTTATGATAGTCTTGAGAATTTATGAGTCGATGAGCTTGATTTTTATTATATCTGGTTAAACTTTAAAGACATGAACACAGGGTCTTACACATGCTAGGCTAGAGTTCTTCCACTGAACTATCTTCAGATGTTTCATCCTGATTTGAAATAGAGTCTTGCTAGATTGCCCAAGCTGATCTTCATTTCCCAATGTCTCAGGTCCTGAGTAGCCTGGATTGCAGGTGTATACTGCCATGTCTGGCTTTAATTCAACCATCAGTGCTGCACACAGGAATATGCATGTATACCATCACACCTTCCATGTTGATTCTCAGGCATAGTGAACATATACCATGCCTGCGTGGATCTTTGGCTTTTCTTTGAATGGGTCCTGCCCTTCCTAAAAAGAGTTTTGTCCATGTCTCCCTAATTTGTAGTGAGTCTCAGGTCTACGTCTAGCTGTGTCTTATTCTGAAATCAACCCCAACTCTATGACGGCCTTGATTCTGAACCTCTGTAGTGCACAGAGCTTTCCTCTTGATGATGTGTCTGTTCCAAAGAGCTTTGCCCTGGACCACCTACCCTCCAGGAAGTGTGCTGCACTGGGCCCTGGATGAAACAGCTGCTGAATCAAAGATCCTCCCTGCAGATTGCTTACTCTAGAGTCAAAGAGGTACAGGAGCAGGTATAATTGACCCCTAGCGATCTGAAGAAGAACTTTTGCTTCCTAATTCACATCCCATCTCCTTCACTGCAGAGGAAGTGGGTAGGTAACACCTGACATGCACCAAGTCATGTGGATATAGCTCCCAGTTTTTATTCCAAGGGCTCAGAAATAGAAGGGAGGCAGCGGGAGGGCAGGGAGCAGAGCCAGCGGTGCATTCCTGTATCTGTGTGCTTAGGGGGATGGGAAGAATGTTAGAAGAAACATGAAGGAATGCAGGCTGGGACTGACTGAGAATATCTGTGAGGTTAAGAGTGGCATTTGAGGTCATGGCTCTGACTGCCTGGACCACTCACTTGCACGAAAATGTCTTGTTTCTAAGCTAACTGTGCTTTTCTGAAGTTAGTTGAGGATAGTAACCTCATTCCTTTAAGATTCTTCACAGGCAGCAGTGTTTACTAAAGAAATAAATGAACAGGGAATTCAAAAAATAGAGAGGTGAGAAAAAGAGTAGCTGTATTTTCTTTACACAAAATAGACTTTCAAATTATACTTCCAAAATCTGGCACAGAAAAATAAAATTCAAACCAGAATCAATTCAGTCGATCATTATCTAAAAATAGGGGAAAACAAATTTATTTATGTTTATCAAAATCCAGGGGTATAAAATTTTAAGCAAAAGCAATAATTGAAAAAGTTGCAGACTCTGTTAAGTGTCAGCTTCTGGTTTCTTCATCACCACTTTTGTTGTTATTAATTCACTCATAAAAGGACCATAAGCTGCACAATAATTGCTGATTTTTCCTTTGGGGTAAGGCATGCACCTTATGAGGGAAAATTCATTGGTGTTACGTCTTAGGAGGTATAGAAATACAGCAGCAGAGAAAAAGGCAACCGGTGTGCTTCTCATTATCTCCAGATTTCACGGGAAGCATCAAGCCAGGTTAAACTGATAATCTTCACTTTCTTCAGTCATTACAGCCAAGGAAGGAACGGGCATACTAGCTTCCATCTCAAACTGATTCAGTGGGAAATGTGTGGGACTCTCTCTCTCTAGTGCTATCTTCCTTGATCACGTTCCACATTATCCTTTGAGACAGGTTCTCTCATGGAACCTGGAGCTGGCCAATGGGTCTAAAATGGTGGCCACTGAGTCTAGAGAGTCCGGTCTCTGCCTTTCCAGTGCCGAGGACACAGGTGCCAGCACATGACAAGACATTTTACATCAGTGCAGGGAATCGCAGGCCTTCACATGAATAACACTTTACTGGTTGAGCCCAGCCCTCAACAGGGGCAGCTCTTGAAGTGTGTTCAAGCATCATACAGGTGAGGAACATCATTGTGACTCTGCCGCTTCCAGTCTAACTTACCAAAGGAAGTGACATTGTAATACTCCACCACATTTTGTCACCTTACAAACAGAACAGCAAGGCCCTCGGGAGAGGTTATCCTGAGTGCGTCTACAGTGTGCAGTTTTGCTTGGAAAGCAACGGAGCTTGGCAAGGATCTCTAGTTTGCATGAATTTTGCTGAAATAACAGTTGTCCAAAGTTATATGGTAGAGGTGAAGGGACAGTATTATTGTTTGCCATAAGGTGTGGCTCATTTCTTCAATTTATGTCTCTCCTTGTAGATGGGACACTCACAAACTAAAGTCCCTTCTGCTAGCTCCTGATTAACACTCAGTTCCCAGGACTACATGGGGTACCTGCCACCCTCAGTCACTAACCTGCAGCCCCTTACTAGGAAACACTCCTAAATTAGGAGCTCCAACATGCATCTCCCTCTGCTTCCTGCCTGCGTACAGTGAGCACTTGTCTCATGCTCCTACAATCATGTCTTCCGACCATGACAGATGACGTCCCCTGTAAGCCATGAGCCCCAGTAAAACCACCCAAAGGAAATATCTGAAAAGGAGCTGTAAGTTTTCAGACACTTTCATAGTCTCCTAAGATCAAAAGATTAAAAAGACGCGACCTTATGGAGCTCTGTGCTTTTTAAGATCCCAGTTTAGAAACGGAAATTTTTTTCCTAGTAAGTATTTATAGCTTAGTGTAATATATGTCACATGAAAGCATGCACTGCTAGAAGTGGTAGCTCATTTATGAAGTCTGAGGATGACATCAAAGAATTGGTTATTCTAGCAGAGGATAAAAAACTACTTTTTTTTAAAGATGGAAGAGTTCAGGAAAAATGGTTGCAGTTATGAGGAATCGTGGGAAAGCACATAGATTTCAAGAGTGTATTGCACGCTGGGGAACTGGGAATTAGGCAGCATCTCTGTGTGCAAGTGTTAGCTGAGATGTGGGGAAATGAAGCGGCCTCAGATTTGGAAAGTCTGATGTCTAGACCAGAAT
Source organism: Bramus lutescens (assembly GCA_001685075.1). Classification (NCBI taxonomy): domain Eukaryota; kingdom Metazoa; phylum Chordata; class Mammalia; order Rodentia; family Cricetidae; genus Bramus; species Bramus lutescens. The sequence continues at coordinate 32,313 of LOEQ01004048.1, forward strand.
GGGGCCTCCGTCCTGCAGGAGAGAGCCAGGGTACCACTCAAGGCTTAAGAAGACTTTGTACACAGAGGTTTGGATTTTGGCAAAGCGACTCTATCAGATTGAGTGGGGGAAAGATTGAGTAGTTAGGGGAGTAGGTGTGGTTACAGGAAGTGTTCAATTAGCTCCATACTTCAGAGTCTTAGAACAAGACTCATGTGTACAAAGTCATCCTTTGCCTTGGTGCCTCTGCTGGATAGTCTTGGCCTTATGTCAAGCCAGAGCTAGAGTTGACTGAAGGGTAGAAACCTCAATTAAAAAAAAAATCCTCTTCCATAAGATACAACTGTAAGGCATTTTCTTGATTAGTGATTGATTGGAGAGGGTCCAGTCCATTGTGGGTGGCAGCATCCGTGATCTGGTGGTCCTCTGTTTTATAAGAGGGCTGAGCAAGCCAGTAAGAGGCACCCTCCACAGCCTCTGTGTCAGCTCCTGCCTCCGATTCTTGCTATGCTTGAGTTCCAGTCCCGACTTCCTTGGGTGATGAACTGTGATATCAAAGTATAAGCTAAATAGACTCTTTCCTCCAAGACTTGCTTTTTGATCATAGTGTTTCACTGTAGCAACAGAAACCCTAACTAAGACAGTGCCCATCAACAGATGAGCAGATAAAAAAAATGTGCCACGTATAAATGGTGGAGTGTTACTCATTAATAAAGAACAACATGTCAGGTCATTTGCAGGAAAATGGACAAACTGGAGACTGTTACATTAAGCAAAAGAAGCTAGTCGTAGAAGGATAAATACTTTATGTTTTCTCTCAGGTGTGGAATTTAGAGTTTTGTTCTTAAAGACATGAAAATGAAAGGTGAATAGTGGAAGTTGGTAGTAGGGACAAGATTGGGCACTAGAGGGTTAAATATTGTCACAGTATATTATATACAGGCATGGTATGCCAAAACAAAGTCTAGTATTATTAAATTAATCTATGCTAATTATTTTTAAAGTTAAGGAAACTACGATGTGTTAAGAAGGGCCCCAACAGTCTGTATGTGTGGGGAGCTTTGAAATGAAGCATCAAACAGCTTGGGAACCGGTAAGAAGTAAAATAGAGGCTATACAAGGAGAAGGAGTGCAAAATGCTATTTTCTAGGCAAGACACAGCCCTTGTATACATGGTCTCACGGCAATTCTGCATGCCTGAATTGGCTGGGTCTGCACAAGACTCTGCCTGTCAAAGGGGCTCAAGGGGCCGCACACTCTCCTGCTGATCTACGGACAACTGATGGATTCTTGGGGAAGGACAGCCATTGTCTTTAGTTGTAACCCAGACAGCCTACCAATGACCAGTTCCAAAGCCATGGTCACACAGATGGCCATGGTTAAAATCAGTGAGTCACTAAACAAAAGGACAGGAAAGTAGCAGGAGGGGGCACGAGAGGAGTGGGAGGAGACTCAAGAGGGGCGTGGGTGAGAGCAAACAGAATGTAATCCATGTGTGCACCAAACTATCAAAGAGCAAATTTAATTGAAAATGTATAAAAATAACACTTGTAGATGTGAAATGTTAGAAGAAATACAAATTGTATTTTAGTATGGTGGGTGTAAGTTCCCACCGCAATGCAACCCCCTCAAGCTATTTCTGGAGTGGCATCGCTCAAATTCAACACCATCCTTAATAAATACTTGTTGATTACACACAATAGATAAGAAGTTTGAGAGGAACAACTTAAACTGATGGCGTCTTACTCTGTACAACTTCCTAAAAATCACAACCTTGAGAGGAAATAGGGGGACATTACAGTCCCTGAGTTGTAACCAAGCATCTTGAGACTCAGGCAGGCAAAGTTAAATAGCACGGTTTCTCTCAGGGCAAATCATCAATTTCATTTAAATTTTGTGCTTAATTTTTCAATTCCTAGGCTTGCATGGGTCCAACTGCCAGTAACAGCATTCGTGACACTTCTGTGTGATGCAGATTAGGATTTCCTGAAATTGGTAAGCTGAAACGAGTGTAATCAGACTGGCTAACTTAGCGGAAAAGAGTCTAAGACCTCTGAAATCTGCTGGGAAATGCCTTTGTGCATTATTTCTTAATGGCTGCCTCCTGTTGGGAAGTATTGTTATACTGGAAATAATTGTGGAGAGTAAAACAATCCTGGGTGTTCAAGTTTATGTAACTCCAGAAACATACAAACACACCAAATCACACGTGAGTTCACATTCACAGTTGAGAGCTGCATAAGCCTGCAGTGTTTGTAGAGCTGTCTGGCTCACCTCTGCCTTTGCTCCTCTTTAGCAAGTGCTTGAGGACTGTGTGTTTAATATCACCATATTAAACCCATCCAACAGTTTATTTCCTTTCCTGTTGCTCCAGGTGGGTGAAAACGATGCTGGGGTCAGCAGTCACGCCTTATTGCCATCCAGAAGTTGTTAACAACGCAGCCCATCTCTACCTCCTTTCCTCCTCTGGTTGTTTAATTGGTGCCATATAAACACCTGTTGT
>LOEQ01004048.1:39221-60543 GCA_001685075.1 Bramus lutescens
CGGGGTATAAGCTAGCGGTGCGGGAGCTGGGCCGGACGAAAAGCAGGGCCCGCTGCTCCTTTTCACTACAATCTTCCATTTCCTTGTACTTTAATCTCACTTTCTAAGTCAACCTTTTTTTTCTTTACTTCTTGTTCTTTTAATTCTTCATATATATATGTATGTATGTATGTATGTATGTATATATATATATCTTTTATTCCTTTCCTTCTCCCTCTCATCCACCTCTTGTGTGTGTGTGTGTGTGTGTGTGCGTGTGTGTGTATGTGTGTGTTAGGGAACACAAGCCAAATTTTCCCCAAACCTGATGACTTTCATGTTGAGAAGCATCAGGCAAGCAGAGAGAAAAGAGAAGTAACAAGAGGAACAAGACAGAGTGGTGGCACCCATGGAGTCCTACAGTCTGTTGCGGAAGCCTGCTGGCAACTTTCAGAGTACAGAGCTGTCTGCATCCACCTGGAGACCTTGGATATGAATAGAGAGAGAGAGAGAGAGAGAGAGAGAGAGAGAGTAGTCCTTTGTTTGAGGGTCAAGCTGTGGAAGTGGAAAACTCTCAAACGGCTGCATTTCATGTTTCATAAGGTTGAACTACTTATTCCTTAAAATTTTATGATGGTAAATGTACCCCATGTTCTCTAAAGTACAAGTTTCCTTGGGGAAATGAAAAAGTTCACCATAGAACTAATTTAGCTGCTTCCATCTTCATTCCTGGCCCAGACACGTGCAAGGAACAGATGGTGCTTTTGAGTCACCAGAAGAAGGAAGAGAGAATGTTTTTATGTGCTTTCTGGGGAGGCCGGTGTGGACAGTGCCCCTCAGAGGCTGCAAACAGAGCTGGATGTGAGGCCAGAGTAATGGGGGGAAAACGGAAGACGAGGCTTAAGACAGGTGGGGTGTCAGTCAGCCTGTAGTTGTGTAGTGACAGATCCAGAACCATTGCAGGCAAGGACACAGGCTTCCAGCTGGGGATAAGGAGAATAGTGCGTAGAGTGGATGTGCCTCTGGTTCTTTACAATTCTCTTCCTTATTGCACATTAATCTAGCTACATGTTTAAAAAATCTACTTAGGTCTGAACAGTTATTTTTAAAGTGTAAGTTTTACAAATCCTAGTGTGTAGGAGTGATTTCTTAGAATTATATTTTATTTATTTATTTAGTGTGCGTGCATGTGCATGGGAGAGAGAAAGAGAGAGACAGGGAGAGAGAGAGAGAGGAGGAGGAGGGGAGGGAGGAGGAGGGGAAGAGAGAGGAAGGCTGAGGTGCATGTAGAAGTCAGAGGACAACCCAGGAACCGGTTCTCTCCTTCTACCCTGTGGATCCCAGGTTTGACAAGCATCTTTATCTACTAGACGAGCCATCTCATTTGAGACAGAGCTCACTATGTAGCTCTTCCTGCCCTGGAATTCACTATGTAGTCCAAGATGGCTGGAACTCACAGAGATGCTCTTGCCTCTCCATTCTGAGTGCTGTGATGAATAGCATGCACCAACACACTTGGCTCCTGCTTTGTTTCTTAATAAACATGCTTTAAGATGTCAAGGAATTGTTCAGCATGTATGGTGCCTGCCAGACAAACCAGACTACCTAAATTTCATCCCCAGAACTTACTTAAAGGTAGAAGGAGAGGGGTGACTGTATGAAGCTGTCCTCTGACCTAAACACACACACACAGAGACAGAGACAGAGAGAGACAGAGAGTTAGAGACAGATAGACAAGCAGGCCGAGAGACAGAAAGACAGACATACACACACAGAGATAGATACATGCACAAACAGAAACGCACACACAGAGATAGAGAGACACATATTTAAACCTTTAAAAACACATTTAAATTTAGCAAACATACATTTAACAATTTTTTTTGAGACAGCTCTTTAGCTCAGGCTGGTCTTGAACTCATGACAATCCTCTTCCCTCATGACATCCCTGAGATGCCATGCTGGGTTTAACAATTTTCAAGCTATCTTACTTCATCAACATACATAATAGTTTACTTCAGTTAAATATTATACTAAGTAATATCAGACTACTTTTTATTTTTGCCTATTTAAGTTCTGTTCATACTGAATATCCAAAACTGATATAACATGAAACAGCTCAGAAGACAGCAGCGGCATTGCAGGCCACTGGGGGTTGCAGCCCAGTGAAACCATCACTAAACACCGAGGGTTAATGAGTTGAGATGCCAGCATTAACTAGGTCACCCAGAGCAGAGACAAGCCGAGGGCATGTGCAGCCAAGAGCCATGCCCAGTAAACAGGGCCACTTTACACACCACGGCTCTTTCTTCTAGAGGAGGGCTGATGGTCCGGAAAGGAGTGAAGAGGGGAAGGCAGAAACAGAAGCAGCCCTTATTTGCTGCTCTGGGTCTGTTTTCTGAATTCTAAGGCCCTCAGTTCTAGCCCCCCCTACCAAGGACAATTCAATCTGAAATTGAGGGGGGACTTCAAATAGTCCGTTTACTGAGAGAGCCATGGCTCTCAGCTGGTGGCTGCCAAGAATCTAAGAGCAGCAGAATAGCTTCTGGGAATAAGGCCTTCTCTTCAGTCTGGATTGTCCAGGCCTGTAGAGTCATCCCGGTGAACACAGACATGAATGGCCTGGATTATGTAGTGTAAAGGGCCTCTCAGTTTCTGGACTTAATGTAATAATAACGACCAACATTTAAAGGCCTCCTTTTGTATGACTAGGCTCAAAACTAACTGTTTAATGTAATGTTTCATGTTTCTTATCTGAACTGTGAGACAGCTTGTATTTTATCACCACATTTTATGTTAAATTAAAAACTGAAACGATGTGTCTCTGTGTGTGTGTGGGTATGTGCACATGGGAGGGCAGGTGCCCAGGGGTTCAGAAGATGAGTCAGATGCCGTGGAGCTGAGTGATAGGTACCTGCCGCAGGGGCTAGAACTGCAGCTCCAGCCCTCTGAAAGAGCAGTATGTGCTCTTAACTTCTGGGCCCTGTCTCCGGCCATCACTGTGTTTAACAGCTGAGAAGATGAAGGCCGATGAAGTGATTGGAGCAGAGTCCTTAGTCCCAGATGCACTCACATCTTAAGCCCCCAAATTTGTGATTATGGCATTTTTTTATGTCAGAAAGAACTTAACAGATTTAATTATTTAAAAAATTTTAAGGGCCAGCGAGATAGCTCAGTTGGTAAAGGTGCTTGCCTTCAAGCCTGAAGACCTGAGTTCTAACCTTGAGTTCTACATTATGTAAAAAGAGAACCAGGTCCCACAACATGTCCTCTGATCTTGAATGTGCCTTGGCATATGCTCAGTTTTATGTGTGTGCATGCGCTCATGTGCACACACAGACACACATACACGCTAAAATAAATGCACTAAAAATTTAAAGACATTGAGGTGAGAACATTATCTCTTAACTAATTACTGGGTCCAGAGTAATTATGACAGTCTACACAATCAAGAAGTCTTTACAGACTGGAGAAAGAACTTTTGCACTCAAGAATACAGGTGGCTTTATGGTAGCCCTGCTGACACTCCAGTTTTATATGCTATGCTCATTTCAAGTTTCTGGACCTACAAAACTATCAGATAGTGCATACGCTCTGAGTTAAGTTACTGAAGTTACAGAAGCTACTCAACATTCAAAGGCTTATACTGCTGGAGCCCGAGAATCAGGGTGTGCCCCAAAGAAGTTTCTCCAGAGGGGCAGCACACTGAATTGGCTGGCCACCCTGCTGGGCCACCTCCCTACTTCTCTCCGGACTCTGAGATGTTATATGCCAATCCCTAACTGTCATGCTCTTAAATTCTCAGGTCACATGTACCAGCATCTCTAATTTCAGATGGGGAAAGAGAGGTATACAGATGTTAAGGTACTGAAATTTGAACTTATAAGAGTCCAAACAGCCTCTAGGCCAACATTTTGATCCCACTGTCCTCTTACCTCATATACTTGGCCAGTCTTTATTGACTATAGTGTATGCTAATGCTAGAATAAAACACTATCCTCTTACCTCATATACTTGGCCAGTCTTTATTGACTATAGTATATGCTAATGCTAGAATAAAACAAATTCAAAGTTGAAAATTCTTGAAGACACCAGACAAATTGAAAATTTGTCAGTATACCAACTATGCTCCAAATACAGTTCACCNTGCAGGCCACTGGGGGTTGCAGCCCAGTGAAACCATCACTAAACACCGAGGGTTAATGAGTTGAGATGCCAGCATTAACTAGGTCACCCAGAGCAGAGACAAGCCGAGGGCATGTGCAGCCAAGAGCCATGCCCAGTAAACAGGGCCACTTTACACACCACGGCTCTTTCTTCTAGAGGAGGGCTGATGGTCCGGAAAGGAGTGAAGAGGGGAAGGCAGAAACAGAAGCAGCCCTTATTTGCTGCTCTGGGTCTGTTTTCTGAATTCTAAGGCCCTCAGTTCTAGCCCCCCCTACCAAGGACAATTCAATCTGAAATTGAGGGGGGACTTCAAATAGTCCGTTTACTGAGAGAGCCATGGCTCTCAGCTGGTGGCTGCCAAGAATCTAAGAGCAGCAGAATAGCTTCTGGGAATAAGGCCTTCTCTTCAGTCTGGATTGTCCAGGCCTGTAGAGTCATCCCGGTGAACACAGACATGAATGGCCTGGATTATGTAGTGTAAAGGGCCTCTCAGTTTCTGGACTTAATGTAATAATAACGACCAACATTTAAAGGCCTCCTTTTGTATGACTAGGCTCAAAACTAACTGTTTAATGTAATGTTTCATGTTTCTTATCTGAACTGTGAGACAGCTTGTATTTTATCACCACATTTTATGTTAAATTAAAAACTGAAACGATGTGTCTCTGTGTGTGTGTGGGTATGTGCACATGGGAGGGCAGGTGCCCAGGGGTTCAGAAGATGAGTCAGATGCCGTGGAGCTGAGTGATAGGTACCTGCCGCAGGGGCTAGAACTGCAGCTCCAGCCCTCTGAAAGAGCAGTATGTGCTCTTAACTTCTGGGCCCTGTCTCCGGCCATCACTGTGTTTAACAGCTGAGAAGATGAAGGCCGATGAAGTGATTGGAGCAGAGTCCTTAGTCCCAGATGCACTCACATCTTAAGCCCCCAAATTTGTGATTATGGCATTTTTTTATGTCAGAAAGAACTTAACAGATTTAATTATTTAAAAAATTTTAAGGGCCAGCGAGATAGCTCAGTTGGTAAAGGTGCTTGCCTTCAAGCCTGAAGACCTGAGTTCTAACCTTGAGTTCTACATTATGTAAAAAGAGAACCAGGTCCCACAACATGTCCTCTGATCTTGAATGTGCCTTGGCATATGCTCAGTTTTATGTGTGTGCATGCGCTCATGTGCACACACAGACACACATACACGCTAAAATAAATGCACTAAAAATTTAAAGACATTGAGGTGAGAACATTATCTCTTAACTAATTACTGGGTCCAGAGTAATTATGACAGTCTACACAATCAAGAAGTCTTTACAGACTGGAGAAAGAACTTTTGCACTCAAGAATACAGGTGGCTTTATGGTAGCCCTGCTGACACTCCAGTTTTATATGCTATGCTCATTTCAAGTTTCTGGACCTACAAAACTATCAGATAGTGCATACGCTCTGAGTTAAGTTACTGAAGTTACAGAAGCTACTCAACATTCAAAGGCTTATACTGCTGGAGCCCGAGAATCAGGGTGTGCCCCAAAGAAGTTTCTCCAGAGGGGCAGCACACTGAATTGGCTGGCCACCCTGCTGGGCCACCTCCCTACTTCTCTCCGGACTCTGAGATGTTATATGCCAATCCCTAACTGTCATGCTCTTAAATTCTCAGGTCACATGTACCAGCATCTCTAATTTCAGATGGGGAAAGAGAGGTATACAGATGTTAAGGTACTGAAATTTGAACTTATAAGAGTCCAAACAGCCTCTAGGCCAACATTTTGATCCCACTGTCCTCTTACCTCATATACTTGGCCAGTCTTTATTGACTATAGTGTATGCTAATGCTAGAATAAAACACTATCCTCTTACCTCATATACTTGGCCAGTCTTTATTGACTATAGTATATGCTAATGCTAGAATAAAACAAATTCAAAGTTGAAAATTCTTGAAGACACCAGACAAATTGAAAATTTGTCAGTATACCAACTATGCTCCAAATACAGTTCACCTTTGAGGGTCATGGTCAAAGTTATCATTGACATAACCTCTTCCAATCTTAGGGGTTTCTTGACTAAAATCAGTCAGGGCATATATCATCCAATGTAATTTCTTAACGATATACTTAATAGATTTCGATTACTTATTCTGAAGTCAAATCTGAGAGCTCAAGGCCTGGTAACATGAGTTTATTTTACTTCAAATACCACGCTCTACTATAGCAATGGTCTTTGTGGGGTTTTATAGTGACAGAATAAAAGGAAGTTGTTAATCAAGGCACTTTTTAGATGCATTGGCAGGCAGGTTTCAGCAAAGTGGGGAAATCTTTGCTCTGGGTTCTAGATGCTATCTGAGAATTTTCTGTCCTTGGGTTATTGTGAGCTAGTGGTCCCAAAAGTATCATATGAAACCCAAAGTTTTACATGATAGTAACAAGGGTGTTAGGTAGCAGATGTGGTAGTAACTAACTATGGAGGGGACTAAAGATAGCACATGAAAATTTGGTTCAGAATATGCACCATTCCAACTTTCCATAATCAAAGTTCAATTTAGTCAGATAATAGGTAGAAAGAAGCCTTAGCACAAGTGTGAATGTTTTTCTGTGAATTTCAATCACAAGATACCATTATAACATGATTGATAGGTCAGTATCCTACATATCAGACTACCTGAGTGGGAGGAAACATACTCTAAAGCATAAGAGTAACTATCTAACAAGCATGTGTAAATGAAGTTCCTGACCATGGAACTTCATGAGCCATGAAACCAGAACTACGGTAAACTGCATTATCCCAACTAGTATATCAAACCTTTTCATATGGTGTGGTTTTGTTACCATGCCCTAAAGGACAAAATAATACATAATACATTTATATAGAAATGGACCAACACAGAGAATCAGAAAACAAATCTAAGCTTTGAATTATAGTCTTTTGAAGTTAGAACTTTTAAATAGACCACAGAAAATACACACAGATATGCAGTTATACACACAGATACACACAGAGATATATACACACACAGAGATGAATACACACAGATACACAAAGATGTATACACACAGTTATACACAGAGATACATACACAGGTATACACACAGATACATACACACAGTTACACATAGATATGTACACATACAGCCACACACACAGTTACATAAATAGCTATACACATAGACATAGACACACACAGCTACACACATACAGATACACACAGCTATACACACAGATATCTATACACAGACACACTCGTGCCCACGCGTACGCAAGCACACATACACAGTTGCTCTGATGCACGGTGATTATATTTTAATCACAGTATACCTCTGGGCACAATATGAAGCTATTTTAACTAAACCATCCCTAAAAATATCCTGGGCACACTTTTGATACTCAAAAAAAAAATCACACATCTACACATGCACACTCTGGCACTCAGAATACTGAAGGTCTAGATTCTTTCTTTGCTTCAGAAATGTGAATTCAGGGGAACAAGTGTCCCTGGACCTGGGGAGAACACAACACAGGCTAATAAGCATGAGGCTGTGTCCCAGACTGAACAAACAGCTTTGCTTTTATAACAAAGCTGTTTCCCTAAGGGTACTTACTCAAGCCATTTCCTGGAGGTGCTGGGCACACAGACAAGTAGCCACCACTCCACTGTTATTCAATGCATTGATTATTGCACCTAGTGACTCAAAGTCAGCATGAGTCTAAAGTAATGCCTGGAAATAATTAGGCATGGAGGGAGAGAACTAATAAGTCCGGTATCTACGGGCTCCAAAAGGCCAGTCAAGGGGTTCTGGGACTTGAGAAGGTTCCTTCGTGTGAAATACAGTCTCTTTTGAGCTTAGATCTTCTAGAACATCTAGAAATCATTTTCAAAGCTGTCTCCTTCCAGCTGTGAGCTGTAAGTTAGTAGACTTGCTGTATGAATTGAGTCTCATGTCTGCTATGGGCACACACTACACTGCCAGGTCATTACAGTACATCTCAGCATCTGTATCATGTTTTGGGAATGAAGGAGAATGATGCATCCATGAGAGTCCCTGCAAGAAGTTCTTTCTAGCCCATTCTGGTTAGTCATGGGTGCATACTGCATTTCTCAGGCAGCCCACTCCGGTTAGTCATGGGTGTGTACTCCATTTCTCAGCTGTGCGCTTTGCCTGCTAAGGTCAAAGAAACTTCAGGGTCTAGAGGTAAAGGTGAAGCTGCCTGGGGAGTGGAATGGCCAACATCAGAACCTGAGTTCATGGCTCCTAGGAGGAAACGTCTTTCCCTTCTCGATTTAGAGCTATATTTCAAGAAGCCAGTCTGTCTTATGAACACTTTCTAGAACCTCGGGGAGGCAATGGGTATGGGGTTTCAGGGACAGGGGTGCTGAGGCACCAGACTCCTGGAGTTGCGAAGTGATCACCACCCACCCCAGGGTCCCTAGACATCCTTTCAGGTAAGAAAGCCACTACTTTTGGGTGCTATCTGTTAGAAAATATTTCACAATTGCGCTTTTGGTTTTCAAGGCCTAAGCACTGGCCTCAAAGGACTCAGGCTAAGGAGGTCTTTAGCTTATGTCAGTATCTGTGAAAGGATGGAAAAGGCAGCCATTTGTAACAATGCAGAGAAGAACGAGAATAGAGAAAAATGTAGTCTTTTTAGCTTCAAATATGTCACACAGTATAGGAAATCGATTTAATATGAAGCACACATATGTATGGTATGTTAAGTGTGGTGTTTTCTCATTTAAAAATTTCAAGCTAATTACATACCTTTCTTTGTAGCCATACATTTTAAATTAAAAATGGAATTACATCCCTTTCCTCCTAGCCTCTCCTAGATTCTCTACAGCTAATTCTTGCCATGTCTGTTTTTCCTTATTCTCAAATTGGCAGTCTCCTTTTATTAGTGCTGCATTTATATGTATGTATGCATAAACATGCAAATACATCCTGCTGAGTCTTTTTTGAAACCATAGACACACAAACAACATTTTTCTTCATGAAATTATTGAGAATTATTTGCAACACAATCTTGGAAACATTCTCTAGGCAGGTAGCAGTCTCGGTTGACCCTTTGTCAAGTTCTTAGAACCAAGTTTATTCTAGGGCTCTTAATAACACACAGACATCTAGGTGTACAGAGTTTAAGAACAGGAGATTGAAGTCTCTCATTCCTCCTTCGAACAGTCTATGGTCATAAGACAGCAGAGAATGTCCCACCCCAGCATGGTTCGGGGAAGGAGAGTAGACAGGGCCCAAACATAGTAAGAGCAAAAGAATGAAGAAAGGAATTCAGAGGACACTGACTGTACTCAACTCAGAAAAGCATCTGCACTAGCCTGGTGCACTCGAGGAGGTCTGTCTTCTGAACTGCAGACACCCAGTGTGGATGCCTTTGTTCTTAGCAGAGTAGCCATGCTGTGTGATGCCATTTCTGGCATCTTGGGGATTCTCCTCTCTGGCTGGATGGCACTGTAAGTGCCCTTCTTTGTTAAGACACATTGCTTCTGCTATTGCAGCTTGTATTACATGATCTAATCTGGCTGCTCTTCCTGTTGTGTCTAAATGGCCTCTGTGGTCAATTAACATGTTTCTCTGAGAACAGCAAGTAAAAGCAGAATGGGGTGCCTTTAATTTAAAGTCCCAGATCCTTAGCATGGCTTTGTGGTCCTGAGCTGCCTGCCTTTCAGATTTATTGTTAGGTAAGGTCTCTGTTCACAAACTGTTCTATGGTCACATGTGCCTCAGGGCCCTCGCTTCTGTTGGTTCATTTGCCCGGAATATTCCATCCTAGATTCCAGTTCAAATTAGCATCTCAGCTCCTGGACAGCACTTCCTAATTATCTGATATTCCCTCGATAACCAGTTCTACACTTCCACCACGCTTCTATTGTGTCTTCTAAAAGTACTATCATAATGGCCACACGAATGGTTTCCTTTTATTTTATTTCCTATTACTCAGGGGACTATCAGTTTCACCTGGAATAAATGCCAGTTAGAGCATGACAGTGACCTCAAGATGTCAGAGTGGCTGACACGCCACAGAAAAAGGTGAGAAGGACCAGGGAGAGATTTCCGTGTAGAGCAGTTAGTAAGTGCAATAATTGGGGAAACTAATCTGGGAGTGAGTCCAGATGGGGGAGAGAATCAAACCTTAGGGGGAGGGGAGCCATGGGAACTCCTAAGTCTAAGCAGCTCTTGGTTGGAGGCACTCAGTGTAAGAGAGAACTGTAGAGGGGCCTCAGGTGATGCCAAATTAATACTTAAAAAGAATATGAGAGGCCTTCTCCTGCTGTCCCGATAGCCTCTCATTTTGAAGAGATGGGAAATGAGGTAAAGAAAGACTCTCTTAGAAGAAAGAATTAAATAAATGAGGCTTCACCATCATTTTACGATAATTTTGTGGACATATAGCATTTAAAAATTTAAACTCTGTTGTTTGTGGGTGTGAGCCTGTATAATGGCCATCACACAATCATACAAGCAACCACACTCTGCTCTTTTACACATGTTGTGATGTTGTGTAGCCTTTTCCTTAGTGAGAGCTTTTTTTCTTTACAAACATCGGGGACATACAGTTCTGTTCAAGCCAAAGTAGTTTGTTTTGGATAACTGTGACAAAGCTCAAAGAGGCCAAGTGTCAATGAGATACTGATAATTCCACTACGACATGGCTTAGAAATGAACAAATTACTTTTGGTGTCCCAGTTTAGATTCTGAATTTTGAATGAAAATTCTTTCTTTAAAACTCTTAGAAAGTAAGGAACGTGGCCTTGTAGTATTTTTGTTTAGGTGCATGTAATATTTTTAATTAAAATGAAAATTATATAGTACATTTTATAAAGTAAATAAACCTTTATTAAAAGGTTGTTCTTTTTTATTCTTTTTAAAATGGAAAAAGTTTGAACCAGCATATAAAGTGTCAGATGACACACTCTGGTGACACGCCCCGACTCATGCATGGGGGCTCCTACCCAGTCTCTTTTCCCCACTTAGGTCCCACATGTCCTTTTGTTCTTGGGGCATCTTAATGCTTTTCTGACAGAATTGGGGTGTCTACACAGCAAGGCAGGAAGATAAAGTTGCATTAGGAACACAATGGAGCTCTCCCTCCGGATTTTGTCATTTCTGCAACTAGATAGTTAATTTCACTGCTTATTTTTTGATTTGTTTTTGAGACGAGGCCTTGCTATGTTGCCCAGCCTATGTCCTTGAACTCACTGTTGTAACCCAGGCTTGCCACAAACTGTCAACAATCCTTTTCCCCTGTTTCCTAGTTATGTGTGCACTGCCATGTCCAGCTAACTCTTTAACTTTTCAAAAGTCACCACTGAATTTCCTATCACTATTTTCAAATTGAATTCAAATGACTTGGTGGATTCACACTGTTTAGGGCAAAAATGTACTAAGGATATATTCTGACAGTTTATAATTTCATTCCTATTATGAATGCATGATTTTGAAAAATATATCTCAAGGTGTGAGAATATTCTCTAAAACTTCAAAATACTGACACTCTCCTCTCCACAATGCTGTCTGGTTTTCTCTGTCCACTCTAGTGATTTAGAGGGCCTGAAATTCAGGTCTGCCAGTTCAATTCATTGGCTGTGCTTCCGCCCACCTGCAACTCCAAATTAAGTTCATGATCCTAATGTTACAGGAAATCATTAAGTTCCCCATTAGATGACAATTACAATATTACCAACGGGAAAGAACCATTCTAAAGTATTTTATTGGACGAACTTATTCATATTAATTAAGGCTCATGTATAATTCATTAGAAAGTAAGTCTCTGAGCAATGGAAATGAATAGAATCAGCAGTGAATGTCCATGTCCATAGTGAGTGGGCATGCTTTAGGGAGAAAAAGATTGTTTTTTGTTGGTTTTGTTTTATTTTTATTTTTTTACCAGTGTAAGCCAACCAGGAGACAGAATCACAAAGTACAGTGCACATGCATGTGTGTTTGATGTGTGTTTGCAGGACATTGGGCTGCCACCTCCCACCCTTGTCGCAGATGTCTTTTGGGAGTCTCTGTCTGCTACCAAATCTGTTTTAGAGACGATCACTTATCTTCTCATTGACTTCACTCTTTAAATGAGAAGTAAATTCCAAAGGGATTAAAGTTCCAGGGAATTGTACCTTAGTGGTTGGGTGAGGGGAGGAGCCTACATAAGAGAAAATGAGGTGCTAAAGGAAAGATATTTTATTCATCTTGCACATAGCATCTCTTAAATGTGAGGTCCAGGGGAGCTGCTTCTTTTGGCTGTTGAGTGGAATGACAGTGGGTTGCCACACGAAATGAGACAAGGCAGCAATGCAATATGTTTCCAGGAATCATACTAGTTAAAGAGATAATCATAACAAAAGAACACTGCTGGAACTGTCATCAGTGTTTCCTTAGGACTGCAGGGACCTGAGCGCCACCCTCAGCACAAACAATATGTAGATGATAGATAAAAATGATAACAAGTGTTTCAGCCTTACAAGCCTCTGTGGTTCTCTCAGTGTATTCTGTTCATGTTTCACTCCCCCAAAGCCCAGTAAAGGTCACCAAACTTAGCAAATGTATTTTAAATTTTATATATGATCCAAATATTGAATAGTATACATTCAATATTTTCATTTACTCATTGCTTATCTGAAGTTGAAACTTAAGGAGGACCTGGTATCACAGGTTTATAAGACAAACTACTGGGAGACAGAAGCAGGAGGATAGCAAGGTTGGGCCCTGCAAAGGCAACTTAGTGAGCCCTTGTTTTAAAATAAAATAAAAAAAATACAGAAATGACTGAGGCTATAGCTCAGTAGCAGGGTGTTTGCCACCAAGCACAAAGCCCTGGATACAGTCTTCAACACACGCATGCACACACACACACACACACACACATGCATGCATGCACGCACATGCATGCTCACACAGGATATGATGTATTTAACAGCACATTAGACTTCTTTTAGTCTTCTAGCCAGGATTTCTGCAACACTTTTTCTTTTATTCAGATGAAATCCTCAGCCTGAGTCAGCAAGCATTGTTCTTGCCAGGGCGAGCAGGCAGAACAATGCTGTACACACATCGTCCCCTTTCAGCTGTTAGTGTGTTTAGTGTTAACCCACTATTCTCATTGCAGCCGAGAAAGGGAGTACCCGTCACCAGGGAGGGTTTCCACAGGTTCACACAAGTGACTGCACTGCACATTCTTTTCTGAGTTAATTCACAAATTTCATCACTGCACAGTGCACATCTTCCTATTCAGAAAATGCTATAACGTCAGACTTAGATGCACACGTAACTCAACAAAGCAGATAAAACCTAAAACACCTGTTATGGAAAAACAGTAGGGAAAATTCCCAACTATTTCAAATGAATTAAGGCCATCATGGGTTTTCTGGCTAAGGTTTATATTAATGAGATATTGAGATGGATGCTCTGTTGTTTTTCAGAAAGCTTTTAGGATTCTGATAAACCTAAGAAAAACAGGGAGGAGGCTAATGTCATGGTAAGAACAGAAAATATATATAAGAAGTGAATAATGGAATTGCTTCTGCTGATTATTCCCAAATTCAACAGAACTGACGAGGTTCCAACAGCATCTGAAGTGTGTTCAACATTCCTCATCTGTCCTGATGCTTATTTCTCTATATCTACAACTTGAAACAGAGGAAAAATCCCCTCTAACCCATAGCTGTCCTTTTGCCCATTCACCTGTTCGTTAATGCAACAAAGAGTTAAATATGTTGGCCAGACTCAAGATGACACATTGGTGGCACACAGTGGTAAACAAGACAGAAATAGTTTCTGCCCTCAGGGACCTTAACAGTCACAGCAGAGAAGACAGACATTAAAAACGATTGTAAAAATAATTCTCTGTAATTGCTATATTACTCAGGGAAGTCCAGTTACCTCAGGCACTAATTATTCAATGAGGATCACCACTATCATATCATCATCACCACTACTATGCTATTGACCATCAACCACCATCATCATCACTATCATGATGTACTATATGTGAGACATTATGGAAAGTTCCATAAATCCTTTATTTCATAATAAATTTTAGCAATAAAATTTAGCAATTTTAGATTAATTAATCTTGGAAATGGTAAGCTGAGTATTTTGAAATTCTGTGGGTATAACCTCCACAGTCTCACAAAGAGACCCCTGGAAGAGCCTTGGTGTACTCGTATCTCGACACAGAAGTTAGGAACAAATACAGAAGAGAGCAACACTTCTCAGAAAGGTGGGGTTAAGAGCGTTTGTTTCCCTAACTATTGACTGAGGCCAAACGAATGAAAGCAGAGAACACAGGTTGGTAAGATCATGGAGTAGGCTGTGAATATCCAGGTTTCTCATTCTTGCTGATGATATTTGACCCCAATCCAACCTCAAGACAGGATATTCCTGGGCTGCGCTTCACCAGGTTTTGTCACACAGGCACAGGGTTAAGAGATGGCTCAGCACTTAAGAAGAAATAATATTCCTGCAGAGAATCTGAGTCTGGTTCCCAGGACACATATACCCCAGTTTACAATGACATGTCTCTCCAGCTCCAGGGAATCCCTTGCCCTCCCTGGACTTCAGAAACACTGTCCTCAAATACACAAACCCAAACACAGACACATGTTTACACACAACTAAAAATGAGAAGACATTTTAAATAGTGCTTTAAAAAAGGAGTTAGAAGGCCACACTTTTCTCTTTCATTGTTTTTTTTTCTTTCTAGTTCTGAAGGACTTTAGTTCCTGCCAGGCAAGAGTATGGGCTATCTCTGTCCGCATATCAGAGCCTCACATAGCTGTATTCTGCTTCCACCCTGACACTTCAAGGCACTTTACAACCTCACCCAAATGTATGGAATTTTACTTTACTTCTTTTCGATGAATAGCTAACTACATGGCACTAAATAAATCTCACGGCTCTGCCAGTGCTTTGACTACAAGTGACTCATCCAGCAGTTGTTCCACAGGAATTATCTACAAATGCAGCTTTGGCAGGAGCAGTCACTCAGCAGGGCAGACCTTGTGTTTGGTGTGCTGTGGACAGACTTCAAGAGCATCGTGCACGTCCTGTGGGTTCTGGAAAGAAAACCGGGGACATAATGTCCTGGCAAAAGCAAATGCTTCTATTTATTTTTGGAATTACCCCTTTGGGACCGTGGAGAGGTGAGGAGTTTGCTTTTTATTTTCATTCAGAACCAAGGACAGGAAACAAAAAGGTAAAGCAAACACAAACCTTGAAATCTTAAGGTTCCAATAACCGCATCTAGTGTGTCCTGGAGTCTTAATCACTGGGTGCAGTGAACACTCAGCAGGTATAAATAACCCAAGGCTTCTTTTAGGTCGTCTCCTGTGGTTGGGGAAGTGCCAGACCTACAAAGACTATTGTTTCGGGTTGCTGGTTATTCCTCCCTCAATTTGACCATCCTATCTTCCCCTCTCCTCTATGCTCTAACTTAGCCTGTGTTTCCCTTCATGTTTTTCAGAGTTCCTGGTGTACTCTCAGGAATATTCTTTAAAGATCAAGCATGGGTTGTGTTCAATATCTTCAAAAACATTAAACAAAATCAGTGTCAGTGTGTGACTCTCCCCCACGTGTGTGTGGGGGGGGGTATGTGTGTGTATGTATGTGTGTGTATGTACATACTCATGTGTGTGTGTGTGTGTGTGTGTGTGTGCATTCATACAAATGTTAGAGCACAACCTTGGGTATTGCTCCTCAGTTGCTGTTCACTTTGTTCTTAGAGACAGGGTCTTTTATTGACCCAAAATTCACCAAGTAGTTTAGGCTAGCTGGCCAGAGTGCTCCAGAGTTCTGCCTTTGTCTTCCTCCTCTGTGCTAGAATTACAAACTCACAGCATCACAACCAGGTTTTCTTTTTGTTTTTCCCTGTGTGTTTTGGGGATAAAACTTAGGCCCTCATGCTTGCGTAGCAAGAACTTTACCAAGTTATCTCACAACCTTTGATGGGAAGGAGTAAATGCTTTACCTGAGGGACACACTTTGACATTTGCTTTGTTAACTGTTCTCAAAACATTGTTCCGCAGGGACAAAGAAGCAATCTGTCACCCAGGGGCTTAATTTGGAAGGGATTAAAACTGCTGTATGCTTTCTTTATGCTTTCCACTCACAAAGACAGAGAACCTCTCTGTATTTCCTTTGTTAGAACATATAGTGACGTTAGGAGGTTAAGAAAGGCAAACATTTTACAGAGAGTGCTTGGCCATGGAGTCAGACTCACTTGGCTTAAAATCTCTCTGCTGGGTACTGCTGTCAGGTTCCTACAAGTAAGCTGAATTTTCCTGACTTTCAGCTTCCTTATTTGAAAATAGATGCAATTACCTATCAACAGCCACCGAGCACAAGTTGGTAATGCACCGTGTTTGGTGCTGTACATGGTAGTTTTTGCCACTTGACATCTGTCATACTCTCCTTCCGGTATTCCTATGTGGCAGTTATGTGTTGACTTCATTTCCCTTCAGACATTAAGTTAGACAAATGAGCCAGGCCTTGGGGAAAGAATGCCCTGACGTGGCCATGCTAACTGCCCAGGGTTAGGCACATAACCTAAGCCAGGCTTTGCCACTAACTTGCTAGGGTATTCAGTAATTAAGCAAAAGCCCTGAAGGGTAATGATGGGGCCACAACTGCATCACTCACTGTTAGGTGGAAAGCTCTCCGGGAGCTAGAGAAAGACACAGGGTCTGGTTTTGCTGTTTGAGTAACAGTCACTGAGTAAGGCCCAGGCAGAAACAAGCAGGGTCTAGAAATGGGGAGTGGGAATGATTTGGGAATGTCCTCAAACCTCTGGATCTAAACAAAGCTAAAGTCATCTGTATGCAGGCTCCTCTTATTTATATAAGCTAGTTTCTCCTTTAATATGGTTGAAGTGGGACGCTGGTGATAGCACCTCCCCCACAAGCACCATCAACCCCTCCCACCACCNCACAACTACCACCATCACCACCATCATCACCATAACCACCATCACCACCACCATCACCACCACTACCACCATCACCACCTCCACCTCCACCTCAACCACCACCTCCACCATCACCATCACCATCACCACCACTACCACCACCATCTCCACCTCAACCACCACTTCCACCACCACCTCCACCATCACCTCCACCACCTCCACCTCCATCTCAACCACCACCACCACCACCTCCACCACCTCCTCCAACGCCACCACCACCTCCACCATCACTGTCACCACCACCACCACCACCACCACCATCACACCAGGAAACAAACCCAGGGCCCCCCACAAGGTAGACAGGTGCTCTACACCCTTGGCTCCATCGCAGCCACCAGAGTGGTGTTTCTGGAGCCTGCTGGGAAAAGCATGCTGAATTCTTCCTGTTATCTTATTTCTTGTCACAAATCAAGGCCCCATACCTGTCAATCTCTCCACTTTCCTACAAATTCCTTTCTCACACTCATGCCTTTTTCCTTTGTTTTGAGACTCACGTAGTCATGAAAACCACAGGTTTGGGACTGTGCATTGGAGCTCAGTGGGCATATCAGTGGGTACACAATGAAAGACAACGACCCCTCTTTTGGTAGAATCATCAGTAGCTGATAGTTTAACAGGGAGGGATATGGTAACTTAGGTAACTTATAGTTGACAATGTCAGTCTTGTGCATGCAGTTCTAGAGCAGGTAACTACAGCTGCTGTGAGTTCAGAACTGTGATCACAGTGGCCACGTCATGCTGAGAAGAACCTTTGTTTTGATTCCTTGCTATTTAGGAAAGTTCTAAGCCAGGCATGGTGATCCTACCTTTAATCCCAATACTGAGAGGCAGAGTCAGGCAGATCTTTATGAGTTCCAGGCCAACATGGCTTACATAGTGAGTTCCAGGTCAGCTAAGGCTACATAATGGGACCTTGTCTCAAACAAACAAACAGCTTTCCAAAGCTATTGAAAAGAAGATAACATCCATACTATTTCTGAAGGCTTCTGCCCTGGTTCGTTCTCATAGGTGTGTCACACTGAGTATTCAGTTTCAAATTCAACTCTTTAACTGAAGTCACATCACAGCATTGCAACATGTCTAATGGGGTCTATGTGTAAAGCACAGGAAGGTAAACAGAAAAACTAACCAGCACTGTCGATAACCGCCATTGTCAAGTTAGATTCAATTCAGAAATGCCTGGGCATTTTAAGGTGGTATGCAGTGGCAGCTGCAAGTATGGAGGCATGCAGGCAGACATGGTGCTGGAGAAGGACCTGAGAATTCTTGCATTGTGATCCAAAGGCAACAGGAAGTGTACTGAGACACTGGGCAGTATCTTGAGCATATATGAGTCTTCAAAGTCCACCCCCACAATGACACACTTCCTCCAACAAGGCCACACCTACTCTAATAAGGCCACACTTTTTGTACTGCCATTCACTTTTGGGGGCCATTTTCTTTCAAACCACCACACCTGGTTTCTGGACACCTCAAAAAAGGAGAAATCTGGCTGAGCATGTACATTCTTCATTTTCTGTTTCCTGACTGAAGATAGAGCTTGCCCAGGTGTCTCAAGCTCCAGCCAGTATAACTCTCCCATCATGATAGACAGTACCCTGGAATTGTGAGCCCCAATAAACCTTCTCTCTCTCTTAAGTTTTCTCCTTGCCAGGCATCTTATGGCAGCCTCAGGAAAAGTACCGAATGAAGCTCTGCTCTTACCAGGGATCTTGCCACAGCAGGAGAAGCCAGGACTGCAATCCACCATGTAAAGTCATTTCTAACATCTTGCTCACTCTCCTTCTAACTTTTCCTATCTCTCATATCTCAGAACAGTGTTGCATTCTATATACTATTTTATAAAAAGCACATTCTCTCAAGAAACTTTTAAAAAATAAGGTTCTTTGAATAGTTTTTCACCATATGGACATATCTCAATTTGTTTAATCATTTTTCCATTGTTGGGTATTGTTTTTCTTAAAATTTTAATGTTTTAAAAAATACTGCTGTCAAGGTCAATTGTCTACTAAGTTGTGGTAAAAATATTTTCTTTTTAGAAATTCCTGGAAGTAGAATTATTGGGTAAGTGGTCACTAACATTTTAAATGAGTTAAAAATATTTTAAAACTTGTCTTCAGAAAATTTGTAGTAAATCTCATTATTGTGAAGTAATGCTTAGTGACTGCACAATCTTTGTTATTCATTGAGTGACTTTATTTGTCCTGGGGCTTAACTGATATATCCATTTCTGAATGCCTTTCTAGGAAACTACCATTGTTGACTATGATGCATACATGTTTTGAAGGTTTCTAATGGCATTTCTTTGACATGGGAATACTTAAATGTTCACATTGTGAACTGTAATTTGAATTTTTATACCATAAAACCAAAGAGTTTATGGTGTAAATCTTAAAGATCATTAAAAATTCTTCTGGGTATTTGCTCCAAAGAAAGCAAAACTTCTGCTTAAATATATCTACATGAATTTACATAACAACTTTATTTGCATAGTCACAAACTATAAACAACCTGATGTCAAAATATAGGTGAATGGGCAAACAAGAAATGATTAAAATAATAAAAATGATCATGTTTTTATATATAGAATAATGTAGATGGATAACAAAACAATTATATCAAATAAAAGAAACAAAACAAAAATGTATTCACTATATAGGATTGTATACATAGATTTTAGAAAGTCTAAGCAAACAATAGTGACTTGGAACAGATCCATGTTTGTCTGGAACAGGGAGGAGCAAGTGGGAGCTGTTACCAAGGGTCTTGAGGAGATGTGATGTGATTTATGTTTCTGGTGTGTTGATTCAAAAGTATGTTGCTCTGTGTACAATATACCAACTTTTTATTTGTATAAGTAATACAGTTTATTATCAATGATAGCATGATAAAGCTATTTAAAATTTTCCTTTTCTATTAATTCTTATGCCTATACCTAATTAATTCTTATACCTAATTAACAAAGACGTAGTTGTCATTTATTTTATATCCTACATTGTTTTCTTTCCCAGTACTAAACTGCACAATATGTTTCTTCCTTATTGATAAATTCTGTCTTATTTAGCATACACTAGACTACATGCAAGCATTGCTCATATTATCTGCTATCTCTAGGATTTTGTCTCTATTAATGCCCTCTCTAATTATAGTCCAACTTAATTTTTTCTTGTTTATTTTTATGTGCATTTGTGTTTTTCTTGCATGCATGTCTGTGTGAGGGCATCAGATCCTCTGAAACTGGAGTTAAAAACACTTGTGAGCTGCCATGTGGGTGCTAGGAATTGAACCCTCAACCTCTGGAAGAGCAGCCAGTGCTCTTAACTGCTGAGCCATCTCTCCAAACCTAGTCTAACTTAATAGTAATTATATGAAATACTCAATAGCTGATAAAGCAGATTTCCTCTTTGTTTCAGTTTTCTTGTTCAAGCCTGCCCTAATCAAAGGATTACGTCAGAAGAGAATATTTAATTCCAAAGCATTTTTTGAATAGTGTGTGAAATACTCAAAGTGATACATGTCGTAATTTAAGTTTTTATTTACACTTTCAGGAGGATCATAAGAAAAAAAAAGCTGAAGTAAAGCCACACTGGTTGAAGAACTTCTGAGTTTAGCTAAATTGGAACAACTTGTTACTGACAGTCATGTGCTCTATTTCTTTTCCTGTGGTCCAGATTTTAGTAACTGGTTCTCACGGAGAATTAGCAGAGGTAGGAGTATTTCTTAACTCTCTGGGAGGCACAAATGGCATCTAAGGTAAGGGCAATGAGGGGTAAAATAGGAGAGTAAAGACTTTACATGGTGTGCGATGCAAGGGTAATAGGTCTATCTAGGAAGACAATAAGTGTTTCATCAACAAGGTAAGATTGCCCAGTGTCTGCTTGTCACATGTATGTGGGCAAGAGAGTGCTTTGGGGCCATAAAATACCTTTTTGTTAATTTAGTATAAGTTTAACATGTCTGCTCCATCACCTGGCTCTTCCCGTTTGAATTTAAGTTCACCCATCAAGAATTTTTGACTTTTCTGTATTATTGTCCCATATCAGGAATTGTAATCGATGACCATTCTTTTATTTTCCAGAATAAGCAAGCTTTCCAGCAAATATGTAAGTATCAGAATGATTACACGGAAGGGTCCAGAGCACCAGTGGCCAGGCAGTTGACACTTTAAAAATATCCGTGTGTACACAGAGTGGCTTCGCAATATCTTTTGGCAACGTGTGT